>JAQFXU010001320.1:0-30777 GCA_034693705.1 Spatulosminthurus flaviceps | reverse complement strand
GTACTTCTGTTTTAACTAAATAGCGCGCTTGTATAGTGATTACGAAGTCATAATTTTTAGAATAATTCGTAAGGAATTATAAAAATGTTAAATGTTTCAATAAAAAAGTTTTCTTATTTCGAAATTTTAATATTGTTTTTTTGAACATTTCAATAAAATTTTATTATTTTACGGATTGCGTAATAATATGATTATATGATACTTATTTTGATACGAGCATCTTTGTATTGCTTTTTTGCCTAAACTTGTTAATGATTCGCTTGCGCAAAAAAGTAAGCTCGTGGGAGTGATTCAATGTTTTCAACAAATAATGGTCCGTTAGCATCCAATAACTTTAAGCATTTTTAAAAGGTGTTCCCACAGAGTGATTTTGGAAAGCACAAAAATCGTTTTAGAATGTATGTCCCTTGCAACGTGGACGTGACGAGACTTGGGGGCGAGTACCTTCAGTGATTCCATATATTTTAATTTTAATCAAGTCGTGCGCTTTGAAAAACGAGCAAAGTTACAATTATTTTTGTAATAATTTGAAAGAAATTATAACAAAATAAATTTTTTTAATTTTGGATTTTTTTAATTTCGAAGGTTTAATAATATTATTATTTGAAATCGGATTTCGTAATAACATTTTTTTTGTGCGCTTCTTCGTATTACATTAATTTTTTGCCTTAACTAAACTAAGTCTTGTAAAAATTTTCTTTGAAGCTTTTTCAGGAAATTCAATGATCGTGTGAAAGATTATAGGGGACTTCAAAGTTTCGTTAAGTTGCATTGATTATATAATTTCCACTTGCAGCCAAAAGAAGAGTGCTGAACTGCTGAGTGCTTAAGCTGACCAACTTACTGATCAACGCATACTTGGAAGCGCGCGGGTCTGGGTAACGTCCAGAGTAGACTCCAGTCCAGAAAGTCCAGATCAGTTAGTATCCCTGGTCCAGAGACAGAACTGAGACTGTCCATCATTTCGCCCTTGTATAGCTACAGTTACTACAGTAGCGTTTTTAAATTACAATGCTACATTTTTAACGTTTTATATCTACAGCGAATGCCTACCGACGATCAGGTCACAGATGACCATGGTCAACAGCATGCCATAATTAAATATTGTGGCTTAGCTATTTGCTTAACAATATGAGTACATGGAATACAAAAAAATGTACTAAAAACGAAAAGAAAGAATCAGTCCAACTTTTAAAAATCTCAGTTTAAAATGTAGCTGTATGTAGTGCGGAGAATCAGTGAATATAATATTATAGGACGTGCCACAGTTAATGAAAAATGAGTTCTAATCAGATCCAGGGTTCCAAGCAGAAGGTTACTTTAAAGGCTGACAATACCGGAACACAAGCATCACTTGCCGATCCATCGCTTGCCAATGCAACGCTTCCATCAATATCACGTAGCAGCCCAAATCCGACTCCACGTAAAAGTAAGTCAGCAACTGTGGTTTCCACAAAAAATTAATTCATCCTACAATTCTTTGCAATGGAGCTCCTAGTAAAATTTGAAGCGTTAAAGCTTCATCGCCTCAAGTAATAATGTATCCAATGTTCGCACTTCTCATTGAAGCGAAGTTCCTCGGGATGTTAAGTGTTACGACAAATAATGACAAAAGTTACACCATTTGGATTGTTAGCCTTTAAAAAGTGTGAACGAAATACACGTACTCGCTTAGTACGTGTGTGCGAAGAGAGAATGAACCATTTCAAAGAGTTCAAATCATTATTTTCAAATGACCTATGCTAAGGCTGATTGTGAGTACTGACTGTTCTATAAGTTAAGTATTGGAGCTTGTTGCAAGCCGGGTTTTAAAATAAACATGATCGCACTAAGGGAGTAGGCGAAGGAATCAATACTAAAGTACTAATTTGGCCGTCTCGTACTCGTCGTAGTCGTCTGCTCTCAGTTGTGCGCATGAGCAACAACTCAAAATCAAAGCAATGAACTATGCGAGAAAACAAGTCTGCCTCAGGCCGCGCTGACAATAAGTTCTTTGCCGCCTGACCGCCACGTTTGGGGCTGGATTTTTTCTACTATTTTTTTTAAATCTACCTAGGCTAGGTGACGAAAAAATCTGCAGGGTGAACAGAAGCAGAGAAGTTTTGATCATACAATAATTGCAAGCGTTGCACTTATTTTTATAAATACCGTTTTTAGATGATTTCGTGACATTCATCCGACTAAAGTTGGCGAGCATTTACAGGAAATAATTGTGATTTTATTACAACTTTTAGGGAATTGTAAGTACATGTAGATACTTTTTTTGCAGGTTTCAAAGTAGCGCCGAAAAGCGCTAGTGAACATAAGTGGCTAGGGCGCCCCCTTGAGGAAGTCGACCCATTTGTTTTTGAGGACGTGAGTTAATTGTTTCCTCATAATGATTTCCCGTATGATCGAGATATTTAGTAAAATTGAATATTACTACAAAAGGTTTTTTAACTCTTAAGTAAACTCTAGTTTTTTTTGTTTACAGACCTTCTGCGTGATAACGAAAAAATTTGGAACGCATCACATTTTTAGATTTTCAGCATCCAAATCATTGTTCCTATTCGGCCCTCTTAATCCACTCCGAGTGTTTTCCTGCAAGCTTATCACAAATAAGTGCTATGACATCTTTATTCTATTGGTAATTATCGCAAATTGCTGCACTCTGGGAATGAAGACTAATTATGAAGATGGGACAACTGGCCGCATGAAAGTAGACGAGGAACGGGAAAATATAATTGACTATCTAGAGTGAGTTTGTTTTTACTATTCGACGTATTCGAAATGTTTCATTGCGAAATATCAATATCACAAAACCTCTCTAGGACAATGGTTTGTAAACATGCAAACTGATTTGATTCTGACACACATTTGTTTTTGCATCATCACACCTGTTATTTCATGGTCTTCGTCCATGATACGAATTGGTACTAAAATATTCCTGTTCGAGTCGCAAATCGAAATTAAAATGTCTCACTCAGTTGTGTCAGGATATCGATGTTGAGCACATGTCTGTTATTATTCAACAACAATTTTACAATTATATGCAAATATTATTCTCTCCGGAACTGAATATAGGTCAACCTTTATTCTCGTAAATTCTTGTACCGACCTACCGACCTAAATAATTAGGTCAAAGACCAAAATCGCTCGATCAGTTTTTGAAATCTGTGGAGAGACGCTTGATTGACCAACGGACGAGGGTATATTTTAGTAAACCGGTTAACACTGTGCTGCCGCAAAAAACTAAAATACGCTTCTACACTAACACCTATGTAGAAATCTAATGTATGTTTACAAAGATGTCATGAAGAAGGCATTAGAACAAGTGATATTGTTTGCCTGGGTCTAAAAACATTATGTAATTTTTCAACAGGTATATATTCCTAGGATTCTATACGTTAGAAATGATTTTCAAAATCATTGCAAAAGGAGTTATCATCAATCGATTTTCGTATATGAGAAACTTATGGAACATTCTCGACTTTGTCGTTGTGTCTTCTGGATATATTTCTATAATAACGTTTGTGGTGCATAGTTACGACTTAGACTTTTTGGCTACTCTGAGGGTTTTACGAGCGATTAAAACCATTTCAATCATCCCTGGTTTGTCCTAGATAATGAACGACTTCTATTGTCATAAATCTTCATGACTTCATGAATCGGATTAAAAATGAAATTGTTGTGGTGGGATATAAAATTTGTTAATTCTATTAACACAGGTTTGAAATTATTGATAAACTCCCTATTGAAATCCGTGACTCAACTGGTAGAGGTGATGATTTTGACACTTTTCGCCCTCATGATATTTTCAATGCTGGCTCTGCAACTTTTTATGGGAAAAATGAGTCAAAAATGCATTCTTGTCAAGAATGGGTCAGAACATACGAAGATGGTGTTGGAAGAAAAATCTAGGGATCGTAGTGAACTTGGGTCAATAAATTCAACTGATCCAGATGCGAATTACTTTTGGTACAAGTGAGAAATCGATTCTTTTATATTGACAGCGACTTTGAGAAAATTTGTTTTCAAAAAGGGTAGGCATCAATTTCTATTGAAGCCTGTCCTGTAATACTTTAAGGTGTCTTTATTAGATGGATAAATCGAGAGGAAAACTGGTTTCAGAGAATAGATGACTATCCCATAGCAGAGTATCAGCCGTGCGCAAACAGGTCCTGGAGTAGCGGCAGGTGAAATTTCTAGAAATAGGCTAGAACTTTTTCTGTTCCTTTTTTGGTCATTAGCAACCACAAACTTCATCTGCTTATATATTTTGTTTGATTAATGTCAGGGAATGCCGTGAAGGTTATGTATGCTTGCCGGATATTGGTCGAAACTTTGACGATGGCTGGACGAGCTTCGATAACTTTTTCAGTTCTATGCTGACCACCTTTCAGCTGATAACAACAGATTTTTGGGAGAGGCCCTATGACTTAGTACGAATAATTTCTAGCATTTCCTAACTTATGCGAAATTCAAGTCACTCCAGTCTGTACAAATAGGATTCATTGGAAATTTGAATTACCATTAAAATCCATTGTGTATAGATCATTTCATCAACGAACCCTTGGTCTGCAGTATTTATTATCGTGGTCATTTTCATTGGGTTCTTTTATCTGTTGAACCTTTTGCTGGCTGTAGTATCAATGAGCTATGAAGAGGAGTACCAGTTATCTACCACGGTTGGTTGTACGCTATTGTTTTCTCAAAATTCTTATTTTTCAATGTTTTTATTCGCCTACATGCCATTATAATTTTTCTACTTTACTTATAGGTCGTAATGACACATCATCAGAGATTAAGCGTCCACCGAACAGCATCAACTTTCAGTTTTGATGAGCCCAGATGGCTAAATTTAAACCTTATGACATCGTATAAAAAGCGAACTCCTTCCGATAGGGAAATGTTGGCAAGAACACTTCGAGATCACAGCGCAAATCCTTTTAAAGGTACTGAAGTGTATATTTGAATCAGTACTTGTTAAACTTATGCCTTTTATTTTTTCATGGTGAGCTTCTGCATGGGGTGGCATACGATGTTAGAAGAGGGAATGTATAGTTTTACTACTAAATACTAAATACTAAATACTATGCAACCTTTGTATCTAAACAGCTGAGTCCACGACCACAGCCAAAGAAAATAAATCAACCCTGTATACTGCCTTCATGGCACTCTTTGGTAAACCGAAAGCAAAAATCACAGAGGAGAGCTTAAACAGTGCAGTCGGAGGTGAACGATTAGAACTCTTTTAACATTGATTTATGTTTCATTAAATTACCCGCGTGCGTTAATAATTCTTGGACTTAATTATTTGGATTCTTTTAATATTGGATTGCCAGAGTCTAGATCGTCCGTGTCACTTACGGAGGAATCTTCCCGAACACAAAAGCGAGGTAGTAGAGATTCTGAGTCACAGGTAAAATTTTGGGCAGGGTAATAATGCTGATAAGATGTGTATTTATTTAATGATAATAATAGCGTCCTACTGGTGTTAATAATTTTATGGAATTGTAAATCCAGCAACTACAGGTGGGTGATAGCAAACATGCAAGGGCATTGAAACTCTCTGTAGTTTCGAATTTTACACGTAAATGAACTTAAACACTTTAGTCTTTGTTGGAAACTCTTGTAAGTAACAAGATTTGCAAGGTTTTGGTAACGTATCTGTGAATGTCTAGATTCAACTACTCGGAATATTGCTCTAGCAGCTGGTCAGTCTATTAGCTGTTGCTCAAGATTCCTCGCAGCTGTGCGATTTAAGTTGCAACCAATCGTTACTCACCCAGGTTTTGAGTTTACGTTCACATCTTTCATTATAATAAACACCATTGTTCTGTCAAGCGAACATCACAAACAGCCGGATTGGCTCGATGATATTCTTGAAGTTGGAAATTACGTCAGCAAACCCTCATTTTTTAAGCCTTACTTAATAACATTCAATTTTTTCGACCTACCATGAGCTGCAACAAAGCGATAATCTTACTAATTTTGTTTTGCAGTTTTTCACAGCAGTATTTATTTTTGAAGCGGCAATCAAAATATGTGCTTTACAACAGGAATATTTCCTAAATTTCTGGAATTTATTTGATTTATTCGTTGTCGTCACGACCCTAATGGATATGTTCACAACATTCATTCAGTTCAACGGTCTCAAGGTAGTTCGGCTGGTAAGTCCATGTGCCTTGATTTTATATTATTTGATCCAGGCATTGATTATATACATTTAGAGGGGAATTTTGGGATCATTAGTTTAAAATGGTTACCATAATAATGCATAATTATTCTTAATTTAGCTGAGGGTATTCAAGCTCGCGCATACCTGGTTAACAATGAAGATTTTGATGAATATAATTTTTTCAACCTTTGGAGCATTGGGAAATTTAACTGTAATCATCATGATTGTCATTTATATGTTTGCCGTCCTGGGTGTGCAAACAATAGGAAAGTATTACACTAGAAAGGCTTTTGAAGCTGTTGACAACGAAGACGACTTTCCGAGGTACTTTTCTTGGAATCTGGACTAATTGCTTCAAATATCATGCAACCACGGTGAAAGGACTTCTCATATACAAATTCAGTATTAATAATGGTTTTGATGGGATATAGATGGAACTTCCAAGACTTCCGCTATTCATTTATGATGGTTTTCCGTGTCTTGTGTGGAGAATGGATAGAACCTCTTTTGGATTGCCTTAAAGCAACTGCAGAGGAGAAAGTGGAAGTAAAAGCAATTTTTTGCCGTAATAAATATTTTTTTTCGGACAAATCTTATCAACAGTTTTATTAAGGGCTGTTCAAGTAATTTTTAAACTACTATTTCATCTTCTTTCCAAGTACAAATGTTTTTTGCTCTTCCTGCCAATCTTCATTGTGGGAAACCTTATCGTTTTGAATCTTTTCCTTGCTTTACTATTGAATAGCTTCGACACTGAAGAGTTAGAATCAAGACGATTGGTACGAAGTTATTTATTTATTGAATACCTTGTAGTACCTCGTAAACGAATTACCATACTAATTAGAATCTTTGGGTTCATTTTAAAGGAAGAGCTGGAGGCTTTAGGTAAAACGAGTGAGTTGCAAAGTATGATCTTAAAGCAAATAGCTGGAAAGAGCCTACAAGTAACTTCTTCTGAAGTCAGCCAAGAGAGGACACTTGTAAGTAAACACTTTGGATTTTTACAGTTTTGTTAATATATGCTTTCTTTCTTTTTTACAAAAACATTTCTGCACTATTAACCTATAGGCAAGCACTAGAAAAACTCGAGGAAAATCGAGATTTAAGGCTGCTGCTCTAAAAATTATACATTTGAGCCGAAGAAAAGTTGCTCTGAAAATGATTGATAAAGCCAATTTGAAAGCCAAGCAGGAGAAATCAGCTAAGCAGCTCCTACATTCTAAAACTCTATTGACTATTGGAACCCAGAGAAAAAAATCATCGTTTCTGGCGAAGTCGGAGGTAAATAATTACATGATCAATTAATGCGATCTTCTGGTTTTGCAAGCGAGACTACTAACGATGAAACTTCATTTCATGTGTTACAGTCAGGAAGTGACGAGAGTTTTAAACAAATACGAGACCCTGACCCGTGTGTGCCGAAGAAATGTTGGCAGATAAACTGCTGCTTCCTCCGATGTTGCCGACGATGTAATTGGAAATGTTGGGATGCAATGAGGAGGGAAGTCGTTCGGATGGTCACACATCCCATCTTCGAATGGTTCATTCTGGCTCTCATCTTCGCATCCAGTCTCACCTTATGCTTCGAAGATGTGAATTTGGAGAAAAGGAAGAACTTGAAAGAAGCTCTCTTCTACATCAACACAGCATTCACATTTATTTTTCTTGTTGAAATGGCCCTGAAATGGATTGGTCTCGGGTTGTGGGACTATTTCACAAATGCCTGGACAATCCTGGATTGCTTCATTGTTGTTGTAAATTACCTAAAGATTTTGGACACTTGCAGATGATGTTACGTAACATAGGGAAATCGTGTTATTAAATATTTTTCCAGGTGAGTTTGTCAGCATGGGCGAATGAGTATGAATCAAGGAAAACTGGGAATATTAAACAAGGTAGTAATTTTGCAGCGTTGAAAGCATTGCGAACACTCCGGGCGCTCAGACCTTTACGGGCGATTTCGAGATGGCAAGGAATGAAAGTAACTTTCACGTAAATACGTGAGCATTTTACTTTGTCTTATGCTTTTGATTTCCCCTCTTGAAGTGAACGGATGATATTACTAATTACGGTTTAGATAGTGGTGAATGCGTTGATGTATGCTATTCCCTCAATTGTAAACGTCCTTCTTGTATGTCTTCTGTTCTGGCTTGTTTTCGCCATCATGGGAGTGCAGTTTTTTAAAGGAAAATTCTACCGATGCGTGCAAAATGAGGATGGGGAGATGGTTGACTCTGCCGTAAGAACATTTTATTTGGAAACAAGACATTTACCTTTTTGCATACAGGAATTCAGTTTTAGTAGTTCGAGGATCCATTTCTGTTCAGATTTTTCAGGGGCTTATCCATGCCTAGTAAAGTGTGACGAACAAAATGTTGAGTGGGCTTAAGGTGCTCTTTTCTCATTTTCATACACACGTTTTTTCCATTAAAACATGGCTGTTTTAATTGAAATTGAATGCATGAATTTGTCCGAATCAAATTTTAAATTATGGTCTGCGCACACTAAAATTTTGAAGGATACAATATTTCATTCAAAATGATCAGTTTTATTGAAGAAAAGGTTGTCGACTTTGGACGTAAAATAAAAATTTGTATTTTTAGTACCTTTAGAAATGGACCAAGATTAACTTTTGAACTTTTTGAAGTGTGTAAATGCTACACAAAACAGAATAAGCTGGACGAAAGGCTCAAATTTCTTATGGATTTATGAATCCCAAAACAATCAATTCAATTTCGCCAAACAAGATGAATTTTGGGAAATTGGAACACCAAATGGATTATCGAATTCCAAGAAACATTTTCTCTGCAGCGTTGTTTTTTCATTTTAAAGAGCACTTGGTCTTATTTTTCCTGGCAAACCCAGAAACGTTTTAACTTCGACTTAAAATATTATCATCTTTGTGTCAATTTTGAAGATTTTCTTTTAAAATACTCCTCCCCGACACCCCCAAAGTGAATGCTAGCACTGGACATTGGAAAATGTAGCTCTGTCGCCTTTGTTTCTGGAGGCTTCTTAGGCAACCAGTGACATCTACTTGTCACGGTAAACTTCGAGACCACTACATTCAGCAGTTTTTAGGGCGGCGTTAGCAGCCTTGTAATCTACCCTTGTCCGTGCATCCCTACGTCCGTGGTTTCAGCACGAATACGCAAAAACTACAGGATCGATTTCGCTCTGAATTTTTATGAACATCACTTAGGCCGTACACTCGGCTAAGTTCGTTGAAATCGGTCTCGTAAAAAATAAAAACCAAAAAACTATATTATTTTTTTCACCAAAACTACTCAACCTAATTCAGCGAAACGTTTAACAAACATCCAACTTAGTACTATTGACATTTTACAAGATCAAATTTGAAATTAATTTTGAAGCTTTGGATTACAAGTTATATGAAAATTGTTTTTTTGGCTAAAACTTTTTTTGTTTAAACTTTATTTTTGGCTAAAACATGAATTTTTGATTGAAAAACGTTATATGTATTATAAAAAGAAGAATTATTTTTTCAAAAATGTATTTTTGGCTGAAAAATATTGGCACTAAAAGGTTTTTTTGGTGACAGAAAAATGTTTTTGGTTGAAAATTATCTTGAATTTGAAAATTTGAATATCTCCCAAATTAATTACCGGATCTCAATGCAAACAGTTTCACTAACATTATTTTTTTGGTTGAATTAGTTTTGGTTGAAATATATTCAAAATGGTAAAAACCTTTTCCGTGGGGCATTTATGACATAATATAAATATCATTATTCACTCACGCGGGACAGAGAGAAAGCCATAGCTAACGCCTTCCTACTCGAATGCCTTAATTATCGAGGAAGCGATGATTTTTATGCATTTGGCTTTAGTCCTATAATGGTATAGAGTCCGAATTTCCGCCAAGCTAAACCTGGCATATTCTGGGATGTAATGTGTTCTCTAATGTAAAATCATATGATTTTGTTTCAGTGGCGTAAGTGTTTTCGAAAGTGTATCTTTATTGTAAAAACAATTTCAACATTTTTCAAAATCCCTTTGGAGCATGGGGAAACCATTTGGCTTGAATTGTTTGAACTTTCAGTTCTTCTGAAGTTTTCATTGATCAGTGTATGGTAACAAACTAGCATTTTCCTGATGTAAGTCTGTAAAATGTAGGGGGGGGAGACGATTTTATTGCTTGTCCTCCCAGGACTCAAACTGGGCGTGACATTGTCCCACCAAGCAGATCCGTGAATCAGTCCCTGAGTTTTTCCAGCTACACATGCACGCTTTAAGTGAATTCAAAAAATGTTTCTCTGCATATTCAACTTGTCCCAAGAAATCATAGAATTCCTTCTTGTTCAAGTGTGCATCATTTCTATGGACAACTGGAATAATGCAGAGACTTAATTGTGGTATGTATTCTTTAGATAATCAAGAATAAAATACAATGCTGTAATGAAACAAATCGGGAGAAATACTCATGGATCAACCAGAGACCGAATTTCGACCATGTATTTGCGGGATATTTGACGTTGTTTCAAGTGGTAAGCATTATCTGTTTTGGCTTACTGTTGATCCTCCACAACGGGGTCTTTAGCGGGGGGTACAAAACCATCCATTTTTCAACGTCAAATATGTAGTAGTAAATTAGCATGACTAATTTACTTGCTAGTGTAGAGCAATTTTTGCTGCAATTTTAAACAAAATTTAAAGAAAATTTTGAATTTTGAAATAATTAGAGAAATATTGGACTAAATTACAAATTTTTATAACAGATTAAAAGTGGATTACAAAGCGCAGTTTTGCTTTATTTTGTCTAATTCTGGGGGTTAGAGAATACATGCTTGTACCTCTGGGGTTTTAAAGGTGGTACTGTACCCCCCGCGTCCGTCGTTAAGCCACTGATTTGTTCCTTGTAATCACTTTCAAAAACAGATCCTTGATTTGGTATTTAGGCTACTTTCGAGGGTTGGATGGAGGCTATGCAAGCTTCCGTAGATGCTACTTCTATTGACGTTCAACCTAAAAGGGACTCTAACATGTCTGCCTATATTTTCTATGTTATATTCATTGTATTTGGTTCTTTCTTCACTCTCAACCTATTCATTGGAGTTATCATAGACAACTTTAATAGACTGAAGAAAAAGGTAAACTACGTGCACGTATCTTATACAAACATGTTCAAGTTTCCTGGACCGACCCATAAGCAACCAAGTGTAAAACGCATTAGTATTGATAGAAGTTAATGCAATGTATCATTTGGCAGTACGAAGGGAATTTAGTTGAGATTCTTTTAACCCCGAGTCAACGGCGCTATTACACAGCTATGAAAAAACTTGGAAGGAAAAAGCCACGAAGAGTAATCAGCAGGCCTTCTAACGGCATCTTGTCATTATTTTATGATATTTCGATGTCCCGAAAGTAACAGGAAACAAGTATACATAACTAGTAAAAGCATAAAGTAATTTCATAATGTAATTACAAGGGACAACAATTTTGTTACAGATTTGAAATTGCGGTACTTTCAATGATATTTCTTAATATGGTTATCCTGGGCTTTACGACTCATAATCAGAGACCTATCGAGGCGAATATTTTGGACGCATTCAACTCGTTATTTACATCGATTTATGCCGTGGGTAAGTATGATGTTGGATCGGATTTAAATGAAATTCTTGTATTATTGTACTAGCAAATTGGTTTTTGGATTTACAGAAGCCGGTGTCAAAATAATTGGCCTGCGAAAGTTTTATTTCACGGTACCCTGGAATCTTTTCGACTTGGTCTTGGTTGCTGCATCAGTCGTTGACATTTCGCTTGGAGATAAATTTGATGACTTATTTTTTTTCCCTCCCACTATGCTTCGAATTGTTCGTATTTTTCGCATAGGACGTATCCTTCGATTAATTAAGGTAAACGTTTTTCGTTGACTGTACTTGAAATAGCGGACACCTCAACCTCAAACCCATGATTAAGATTCATATTTTCAAAGGCAGCAAAAGGAATTCGGAAACTAATCTTTGCCCTGGTTGTATCTCTACCTGCCATTTTTAATATTGGTGCTCTCCTCTGCCTCATTACTTTCATTTATTCCATCCTGGGTATGGCATTATTCAGTGGAATGGCTAAAAATGAAGCCGTGGATGAGGTCTTTAACTTTGATACATTCGGTAACAGCTTCTTGATGCTGTTAAGGTGAGGTTATATTGATTAGAATTAGTCATCACTATTTTGCTTTACAGTTAAAATAACCTGTTCAGATTGGAATTGGAAGTATACCTTTTGCTTGTTAAGGTATATTTGTTCCTATATGTAAACAGACTCATGATTATGGCTGCTGGGTGGAATGATGTTCTTGATTCCATGACGGTTGAAATCCCCGAATGCGGTGGCAAGTACCGTAACATTCAATGTGGAAATATAGCAGAAGGGGAGGGTGCTTGTCCGAACTTCTTCCTTGCAGTGGCTTTCATGGTCTCTTACTTGATCATTACTGACCTTATTGTACTCAACATGTACGTGGCAGTAATTCTAGAAAACTTCTATGATGCCAGTCGAGAGGAAGAGATCGGCATTGTTGAGGATGATCTGGAAATGTTTTACGTCAGGTGGTCCAGGTATGCAGTAAACGAGTAAATCATATGATTTTCAAAAAGAAGTTTTTGAACAATCATGGAATCGTTATTAAACATTCGATTATTTAGGTATGATCCCCAAGCAACGCAGTTCATTGATTTTGATCAACTATCTGAGTTCTTAGCCAGTTTGGATCCACCTCTAGGAATTCCCAAACCCAATATTGTGGCGATTGTTGTTTTCAACCTTCCTATTGCCCATGGAAATAAAATTCATTGTTTAGATGTTCTCCACTCGTTGATTAAGCATGTAGTGGGTCATGTCGATGACAGCGAAGAATTTAGAAAAGTACAGTAGAACCATTGCTAAAATGTTATGCCATTTAAAATGGAAAATACATCCTTAAGTATTTGATTAGATACAAGACGAAATGGAACATAAGTTCAGAAAACAATTCCCAACAAGGAAATTGCTGGATATAATATCTTCGACCAGAGTTTGGAAGGTGCAGCATAATGCAGCAATTGTGATTCAAAGAGCTTGGAGGAAATATCGTGAACGAAAGTATCCTCCTGACTCTTCCAAGAATCCTAATGTTAGTCAGCATAGTACCTTTGATACCCACCAAAGAGATCATCTTGGAATGCTTAACAAAATGGGCAACCTATTATCCCCTATAAAAAACATAAAGCGAAGAGTTTCAACAAACATGTCTACAACCGAATCCGTTCGAATGAAGCGTAAAAGAAAGTGAAATTGGAATCAGGAATCAGAAGCCTCTGACATTTTCATCGTACTGAGTTTAGATACCTCCTTCGTGCAGGAAAAATGGACCATAAAAATGCTCGAATTCCAAAACCGTGCTAAACATTTCGTTTCACCATGATGATGATGATGTCATTACATTGATGCATCATTCGAATAGAATGATTCAAGAAACAATATACTTGCTCTTTGCTTTGCTTGGTATTGATATTATATTATACACTGACAATGTAAAGTATAAAAACTAGGGCCAAACATTATCAGCTTTTTTAACCTTCAAGCCTGAACTAATATTGGCATCGACGATATTAAAATAATTTGCAACAAATATGCTAGATCCTTTAGCTTGTTTGCATTTTCAATCATTGAAAATAGAAACAGCTTCAATTTTATTGAACCACACTTCTATTGTCAGACTAAGAATTTTTTGATTTTATCTTGCGGCTTTGTATAATTCTTATCTTATTGCATGAGTGCAAAAATAAATTTTTATTGTTATGTGTGCGAAAAATAGCGCTTTTCACGAATTATTCATCACATTTAATTTAATGTATGTACACAACAACATGTGGGTTCTATATGCATGTGTGTATATTGTAACATCTGATATCTACCTATTTTGAAACATCAATGCAAATATGAAAATTACAAGTACTAAATTAAAGCTAAATTAATACGGCAACAATTAAGGGAAACCAAATAACTTACACCCGGGATTGGTGTAAGTTACCTTATAAAGGAATGGGAGTGGAAGTTTTTGAAGAGAGCAAGGAAGCTAACCAAATAATAATGGATAAAGATAAGACCAAATGTTGCCACCGAACAACATTCGGTGACCACATTGAAAATGTCGTGTAACGTGGTGTCTGTCACACATACCGAGATTCTTTTTTCAACATGCTTTTGGCTACTAGCAAGTCGGGGAAAAACGAACTGCGTCTTGGTCAACAGTTCTAACATTGATTCACGCCGAAAGTATGAGGGCTGCAAAGTGCAAACAATCAGGCGAACACAGTTTTTCCCCGCACCGCCTTGATATATATTGGAAGTATTGGAACTACAGGTGTAAAGGTTCGTAAGTTATTCCAAAATCTTATTTGGAGGTCGCTAGTATAATACGAGCTTACTTTTTTGCGCAAGCAATATTTCGAAATTTCAAAATTCTATTTCTTGCAAGTTGCAAGTCAGAACACAAGCCTGCTTTTCACCACAACAGCGGCAAGCGAATGTTTCAAAAGTTGAAAATTATCATTTTCTTGCGAGTCAGAAAAAAGGAAAATATATTATAGTATTATTATTTTCGTAAATAATTTATTATTAGACCACAGCCACCTTTAGACACACACACACCTAAAAACGATAATCATAATATTGTAATTTCATCTCCACGAATTCGAGTAGAATATTAGAAATAAAAACGCCACGGTACTAAATGATAAGCACTCAACTAGGAGACAGGAGACCACCATCAGACAAAGACGACAAGTAAGAGTTCGAGTGTTAGAGACACCAAGATACAAAAATAATAAACACCTTAATAATAATAGTAATAATTATTTATTATTACAATATAAGTAAATGTCATTAAACTAGTCACATGTATGAATCACCGTATTTTCGAATTCAAATATTTCTCGAAATACATCTCGAATCTCGAGGTCCTCGTAAATGTTGAAATGGGAGTCCTGTGCATTATGAAGATGCGTAGCCCATCGGCATTGGGTTAGTCAGTGTCAAAAGTCAAAATAACAGAAAACCGAAATGAAGAATAAGAATTTAAAGTTTGAAGATGGCATTTGTTTTGGTTTATGTTTATTTAAAACGGTCTTGTAGACATTCAACTGACAATATTGTCAAGATTATGGATTTCTGGAATAATTGTTACTTTCAATAATTTATTATTCAACGAAATGATGTAGCGCAATGGTGTAATAATAATCAGTTATCTCATGATAACGATTCTTCCGTTTCCTGATTGGATGCTGCAACAATAACGAAAAAGTGAGAGTATAATTTTTTTGAGCTGGAAACAAAATGGTCGCCGTTTCCAGAAAGTCCTCTCTCTCTGTGCGAAAGAATACAGGAGAAAGTAAGTCAGGATGTCTATGCGATAGAGGGGTTTTTTTACTACAAGTTATTACAGGTTGCTTTATTACAAACTCGTTCGTATAATTTTGTGAATTTGACTTCATGTAGAAAAGAAGAACAACAAAATGTTCGGTATTGCTGGACGTCCACTAGAGGAAGTCGATCCATTTGTTTTCGAAGAAGTAAGTTCAAGTTTCTTCATTTTGACTTCGTAAGATAACGGAAAATGAATTTCATGTACGTCACCATTGATTACTTATTAATTGCTAATTTTGAGTATACTTATTTGCAGACGTTTTGCATAATTGCGAAAAAGTTTGGAAAGTACAATGTATACAGATTCTCCGCGTCACATTCCCTTTTTATATTCGGTCCATTGAACCCCATTAGAAAGCTCACATGTAGGATCATTACAAATGTGTTATTTGATGTATTTATTATCGTGGTTATTCTCGCAAATTGCTGTATGTTGGGAGTGAACACCAACTATGAAATCGATTCCACAGGGGATAGGGTAGTGGACGAAGAGCGGGCGCGTGTCATTAATATTATGGAGTGAGTATATAGTTTAGTCTTTTTTTTCTTGTTAAATATCAATAATCAATAGACACATTAGAAGTAAAAGAAGTTGTCGATTGATTTTTCGATTGTTTAAAAAGGTACGTCTTTCTGGGTTTATACACGTTAGAAATGATCACGAAAATCATTGCTAAAGGCTTACTTGTCAACAAGTTCTCGTACCTGAGAAATCTTTGGAATATTCTCGACTTTGTCGTTGTTACGTCCGGTTACGTTGCAATCGGGCTAGCCTTCTCAGTTTCAGATGTAAGTTTGGATTTTTTATCCACCTTGAGAGTTCTAAGGGCCGTCAAAACAATCTCCGTCATACCAGGTAATCTAAAGGAGTTAGTTTGTTATTAAGGCTAACAGTGATGTAGTGAAGTGATTCAACGGTTTACTTAAATGCATTAATAAATGTGATGAATATGATTGATACCATTTCTGGTTTCCTAGGCTTGAAACTGATGATAAACGCTTTGTTGAAGTCAGTGACTCAATTGGTAGAAGTAATGATTTTGACACTATTCTGCCTCATGATATTTTCCCTGCTGGCTCTGCAACTTTTTATGGGAAAAATGAGTCACAAGTGTGTCCTTATCAAGGGTAGCGCCCTTCATTCACAAATGATATTCGAAGAGGAATCCAGAGATTTGTCTGAAGTCGGGCCCATAAAACCAGACGAACCGTACGCAAATTATTTTTGGTACGGGTGAGTAAAAGGACAAATTTATCTGTTAGGCACTACGGCTTATATTTTGTTGTAGACAAATTTATGATAATTAGTAAAATCACTGAAAATGTAGATGGGTTATGGAGGAGCAAAATTGGTACCAGAGGATAGATGATTATCCGATCGAAGAATACCAACCTTGTGCAAATAGGACCGGCAGGTGTTAAATATTTTGCGTATTTTATTGAAATTTAAAAAGTGGAAAGAGAATGAGATTTGTATCATTGTATTTCAATACATGTTTTTTCTAAGGGACTGTCCAGAAGGCTACGTATGCTTGGCAGATATAGGCCAAAACTTTGACGATGGTTGGACTAGCTTTGATAATTTTTTTAGTTCAATGCTGACAACATTTCAGTTACTAACAACGGATTTTTGGGAAAGACCCTATGATTTAGTAAGCGTACAAACTAATGACGGATTTTAAAAATAATTTTAGAAAATGCCGCCTTACATTTATTTGTAGATCGTGTCGACCACAAGCCCATTTTCGGTTTTATTTTGTATGATTGTTATTTTTCTTGGATTCTTTTACCTTCTCAATCTTTTGCTAGCTGTTGTAGCAATGAGTTACGAGGAAGAGTACCAGCAGGAGACGCAGGTTATGGTGCACAGAAGTTTTGATACTGTTGTAACCTGGACCCTTAGTTTTCTAGAGATTTCTTGAGGGGAGTCACTCTCCTAGCTTGATAATTTATAGCTACAAATGAATTATTGTAGGTTGTGTTAACAAAGCATCAGAAATTGAGAATAAACCGAACAGCTTCTACGTTCAGTTTTGAAGATCCAGTGAGTTTGAATCTAAATCTATTGACTCATTATAAAAAGCGGACTGTTTCGGAAAGGGAAATGCTCGCAAGAACTTTGAGGGAACACAGCGATACATCAGTAAAAGGCAAGATTAGTTATCAGATTATGTGTACACGATTGCATTAATTGCGGAAGAAAAACAGTTTGCTATGAAGTGCAGCAAAGTTGAGTAAATTCACTGGACTTACGAAAGCCAAGAAATGTGTAGAGGTAAAATATGTAAGATGGTATATTGAACGTGCAATTGCGTGCTACATATGACAGTGGACGCATTTCTGGAAAAGTAGAATGGCTGAGAAATAATATAAAAATACTAAATAATTACAACCTTATTTGGATTTTTGACTGCATTTCGAGAACCTGACGGCCGATCAGGCCCTAATACACTCAAATTCGTAAAAACAAGTTTTCTTATACAGCATTTTAGGGTTTTTAAATTTCGGGTTAGTAACCGAATAATTGGCGGTGGGAATGAAAATCCTTTTTTCGGGGTCATACTTGAGATGATAAAAACTGATTTTTTCCGGTATTTCTGTCGTTTGGCCGAAATTCTAAAAATGCAAAAGAGCTACACCATAGTCTTTAAAAAAACCTTATGCACGAAACCCGGTCCATACTGAGTCAAGCTGAAAAACGTTTTATGGTGTGTGACCAATTCAGTTTCTGACTTTTTATTCCGGAATGGTCCATCTTATTTTACCTCTACTAGTGGATTAACTCATATAGGATTTGGTATATAGCTAAAAAAATCTTCATATTTCTATTCAGGGGAAGATGCAGCTGAAGACAAGCAGCAATTCCAGACAATGATCATGACGTTGCTCGGACGTCGTGCCTCTGCACCTCAGAATGTTAATGAAAGGAAAAGTCGTACCTCGGAATCACACCCTGCACTAGAATGTGAGAAATAGATTCTTCGTATTCCCCGTATTGTTATACAGTGGATTCCCTATATAGTGATTTCCCCTAAGATGGCATTTCCTCTTCAGTGGCAGACTAAAATCCTCCCCAGAGATTCCCCATGCTTAAGGTATACGCGATAGTGGCAGGGTTTTTTGAAAAATCTCCATAAAGTGGCAGAATTTTGAAGAATTTTGGGCTTTTTATGGTCATTTTCCCTCGTTTTGAACAAAATAATTGCATATTTTTAGTCAAGAAAGGAAAAGATATGACATTGTATGAATTCAAAATTAAGTTTTGACATAAATCAATGGAATTTCTTCTAATTTTGAGATTATGCCTTCAGAATTAGCATGACCTTGAATCCTAATAGGGAAAATGCATGGAACGCTATAGTGGCATCTCTCTATAGTGGCAGAATTTCTGGGATCCCTTGGATGCGACTATATAGGAAATAACTGTACTTATATTCTACCGAGAAAATGACCCGATGTAGCCATTTGCTTAGGATCGGTTTCCGTGTACATTTTCATGAAAACTTGGTTATTTAAGGTTGTAAAATCTAACTATATTTTGTATACAAGCTTCAACATCAACAGTAGCTCGTGAGTCCAAAGATGGGCCAAGGGTAACTGACGTGAGAACTGCCACTGAGTCTCTTTCTGAGGTAATACTTGTTTGTACAACTTTGTCCTGCTCCTTACACTTTAACGAAGTTCAATTTTTACCAAACGCAGGACGGGTACAAAAAGGAAAACAGCTTGGATTCTCGGAATTCTCGTGTGAAGTCCCTTGCACGTAATTTCTCGGGAAATATTATTGTACATTTGTATTATTCGGACAATTATTTCATGTGGTTATAAAATTATTACAAACTTCCAGAGACAGCCAAAACTGTAGCTTCAGCAGCCAATACTTCTTGTATTCGCTGCTCAAAATGTCTTGCCTGTGTGAGATTGTATATGCAACCGATGGTTCGTCACTCAGCTTTCGAGGTCGTCATCACTACTTTAATAATCATTAACACCGTTCTTTTGGCAAGCGAGCATCACAACCAACCAACATGGCTTGATCGAATTCTTGTAATAGGAAATTATGTTAGAGCAACCTTATGTACTACAACTACCAAAGCATCTACTTTCTACAGTAGTTTAGATATTTGTATCGTATTAACATACTAATATGCTGTTTGGGTATTGAAATAGCTAATAATGTGTAATATCTCGTTTGAAAATGCAGTTTTTCACGGCTGTGTTCGTAATCGAAGCCATTATCAAACTTTTCGCATTGCAGCATCAGTATTTCCGGAGTAGCTGGAACGTGTTTGACCTTGTTGTCGTAGTAATGAGCTTGATGGATTTCGCTTTGGATGTCGCTAATTTGACTGTTCTTCGTTCAGTCAGGCTTGTAAGTAAAATTATATTTAAAGCAGCGGTAACGAGCAATAAGTTACAAAAGTTTACTTTCATTTTTCTCGTTTGTAAACGAACAAATTCAGCTTAGAATTTTCAAGCTCGCCCAAAGCTGGATAACGATGAAGGTCCTCATGAACATCATTGTTGCTACTTTTGGGGCCTTAGGAAACCTCACCATTATTATCCTCATCGTAATTTATATTTTTGCTGTGCTGGGTCTTCAGATTATTGGAAAGTTCTACACTAAGAAGGCTTTTGAAGCCGAGGAAGACTTGGATAAATTTCCCAGGTAAATGTTTTGCTGTTGGAATGAAAATCATACTTTTCTACCATTTACTATTCCGTCTAAAATTTTATTATGGAGGAATAGATACATGGTAGGGTAGATGAAAACTTGAATACAGTAAAAACTCTGTAAGACGGCCTCCGCTTAAGACAGTTCTCCGTTATTACGGTCAAATCAGACATTCCCGGCAAAACCTCCTATACTTAACATTAAGGAGACCCACCTTAACCCGGTTATCCCTTAAGACGGTGTTATTTACCAGTCACTGTAGCACACCCGCTTACGCAAATGCAGGTAAATTAGACGGTCATACTTTTGACAATGGACATGCGCACCCTCTCGCAGTTAAAATTTTTAACGTATTATCGGAGATTCCAAACGATTTTCAAACGAATGAGCTATTCCTATTGATAGCATTAGCATTCCGTTTACTGTCATACCTATAGGGAGTTTATTTTATTAGTGTTGGGAGTCTTTTTTCAATGGCTATTATTACACATAAGTAATACATAAGAGAGTCTTGACCGGTTTATCGGTAAGACGGAAATTTTGAATTGCTTTGAAATTATATCTTGCGATTTTTGGAAAAATAATCTCAAAGCAGTCCACGATATGGGGGTGGTTATTTCATTTTTACACTTAAATCCATATGATTTCTTAACGGAATTTTCCCTGGTATGATGGTGGTTATTTCAATTTGCATCACATATGGCGTGGTTATTTCAATTTGGAATCAGGCAATTCGTGAGTTATTCAACTTGTTTCTCCAGCGACGATATTTAGAGGACTTTTAATTGTTAGCCAAACAATATTGAATTAAACTAGAGCATTAACTTGTGGAGATTAAGAAGAATACAATGGGGGCAAGAGCAAAAAGAAAAAGAACCAGAACGAACAAACAACGCGGATTGTTCTGTTTTTAGCAATATTTTGTAGTAAAACAGAATGTACAAATAGAACGGTCTGAATCAAATACCCATGTTTAAAATTTTAGAAAACCCTTTTCGACCGATATTAGCATTTTTGAAACAACCTGGGATTTTTTATTCAGATTTCCTACCGTAGGTATCAAGAACTCATTTTAAAGGGGTTTCAAAGCTCTATTGTAAACTGAAATCAACCAGGAAAAATGCGTAACATTTTCTGGAGTTTTCAGGCGCAAATGGCGAATTGTTTACAACTATTGAGTCCAGACCCCGAACCCCCCTAGTTAATGAAGTCGTGTAATTTTTCAGCGCTACATTTCATAGTGATTACAGTGACGAGACAACAAACCCTTTTTCATATTAATTTACAAAATTTGTACGCTGCCAGATGGTTAAAATATGGGTTAGGCTATAGGAGGGACAATGTGGGAAGGAAATTGATCTAAAATTTTCACATGGTTTAGATGGAATTTTACCGATTTCCGTTACGCTTTCATGATGGTCTTTCGTGTTCTTTGCGGTGAATGGATTGAGCCACTCTTGGACTGTCTAAAGGCTACATCAAGTGCAAGCAAGGGGGACTCAGTGAGTAATAATAATTTTTATGTTCGGCAGCAATACATAACATGCCCGGGCCACAGTTTATTGTTTTATAGACACAAATATATAATTTTTATGGTGTTACAGTACAAGTGTTTTTTGATTTTCTTGCCCATTTTTATCGTGGGAAACTTAATTGTTCTAAATCTTTTCCTCGCCCTGTTGCTAAACAGCTTCGATACGGAGGAATTAGAGACGCGGCGCTTAGTAAGCATTTCATATATTTTTCAAATGAATAAGTTTGAATTTTTTACCATCCCATGGAATTTTATCGGGAAGTATTAAATCAATTAGGAAGAGCTTGAAGCTTCAAAAAAAGATAAGAATATGAAGCAAGTTTTAGGAAGAATATTCTCAGCCAAACCGGCGGCCAAATTTAGTGGGGATTCAGCTGACATAAGTGCAGCAGGTTCTGATGTCAGCACGGTCAGCAGCAATGATAATAATTATTATTGTTACTTGAGTTCAGTTCCTATTAATTAACATAACTCCACAAAGAAAATTACAGCTTATTTTCATGACTCATAGTATTAATTAATAGATACCAAGCACACAGCAGCAAGCGTTGAATCGGTTCAGACAAGCGTCCAAACGAATAATTTCGATGAATAGAAAAAATGTTGCGAGGAAAATGATAGAACGAGCTTCTCTGAAGTCAAAACAAGTAATCTCTACGAGAAAGAATGTTCAGAAAGAAGTTTCCATAAAGAGCAAAAACACGCGGAGCAGTAAGACAATGGAGGTAAGTGTGAGAACGATAAATATGTCCTTTTAATGTTTTAGTTGTGTAGATCACATGCCGGGTATTTCCGTGAGGCTCATTGGGATTCTGTTAAATAAGGCCATTGGTTTTGAAGCTATAAAATTTTATTTGGTAAGTACAAAGCATCAGTTGTAACCATATTTTACTTTCTTGGATTTAGACAGAAAGCGAAGATAATACCCTACAAATAAAAGACCCCGAACCCTGCATGCCGAGGAAATGTTGGCAGCTAAACTGCTGCTTCTTCCGATGTTGCCGAAAATTAAACTGGAATTGTTGGGACGGAATGAGGAAGATAATCGTTCGGATGGTCACTCATCCTATTTTCGAATGGTTCATTCTAGCTCTCATCTTTGCATCCAGCATCACTCTATGCTTTGAAGATGTGAATTTGGAAAAAAGGAAGACTCTAAAAGATGCTCTTTTCTACATCAACACGGGATTCACACTGATTTTTGTTGTTGAAATGATCCTGAAATGGATTGGTCTCGGGTTATGGGAATACTTTACAAATACCTGGACAATTCTGGATTGCTTCATTGTTATTGTAAATTCCAAATTTGTTGTAAAATTTATGTTGAAAGGTCTAATATTGAATTTTCTACACAGATTAAAACTTAAAACTTGTTGTTACGGAATATTATTTCAGATAAGTATGTCCGCATGGATAAATGATGTGGATTCGCGGATGACTGGGAAAGTGAAAGAAGGTAACAATTTTGCAGCGTTGAAGGCATTACGAACGTTGCGGGCTCTCAGACCTTTACGTGCGATTTCCAGATGGCAAGGAATGAAAGTAACTTTCACGTAAATACGTGAGCACTTTACTTTGTCTTATGCTTTTGGTTTCTCCTCTTGAAGTGAACGTATGATATTACTAATTACGGTTTAGATGGTGGTGAATGCGTTGATGTATGCTATTCCCTCAATTGTAAACGTCCTTCTTGTATGTCTTCTGTTCTGGCTCGTTTTCGCCATCATGGGAGTGCAGTTTTTTAAAGGAAGGTTCTATAGGTGCGTGCAAAATGAGGATGGGGAGATGGTGGACTCTGCCGTAATAACTTTTTATTTCCGTAGTGGCGTACCTTTTGCAAGTCATAAGTAGTTCCTTGCATAGCTGAAGCTGAAGTAGAACATCGATATATTTTGGGGATGATCTTTAGGTAGTAAAAACAAAAGAAGAATGTTGTAACGAAACAAATCGGAATAGATACTCTTGGATCAACCAAACGCCGAATTTCGACCATGTCTTTGCAGGATACCTGACGTTGTTCCAAGTGGTAAGCATTAACTCTCTTCATTCTTTCGGGAATAGGAAAATGAATACTATATGACAAATCACAGAAAGTAATAATAAGTGGAACTTTCAATAGACACTATTTTAATTAGAATTGACAACCGTATGCTGTTGATTCCTAAATGGCTTCAAACGATAAATTATACTTTGGAATATCTGTAAAACTAATAATAAGATAGTAATAGTATACGGCTGTTATTTTAATTTGCATGTAGGCAACCTTTGAAGGATGGATGGAAGCTATGCAGGCTTCGGTTGACGTTCAAGGGATTGATAAACAACCTGTGAGGGACGGTAACTTGAGCGCCTACATATTCTATGTTGTGTTCATTGTGTTTGGTTCGTTCTTCACCCTCAACCTTTTCATTGGAGTGATAATAGATAACTTTAATAGGCTGAAGAAAAAGGTAGCAATGCAATCTACAACTATTTTTGTGATGCCGATGCTGACAATGACTTTATTGGGTTAAAATACAATGCTCAAACTTATCTTCGTGTAATTTGGAATTTGAAACAGTATGAAGGAAAATTAGTGGAGATTCTTTTAACCCCAAGTCAACGACACTATTACACAGCTATGAAAAAATTATCCCAGAAAAAACCAAAAAGAGTGATTCGTCGACCACGAAATAAATTCATAGCGTTGCTTTATGACATTTCCATGTCAAGGAAGTAAGAAAAAATGTTCATCCTCGAATAAGTTACAATATTACTGTATTACAGCGCGACCCTGATTGTTATGAGTATCATTACAGTTTTCCAGCAGCCTGATGACTTTTTATGTAATATTTTTATTTGAATATACTGTTCCCAGGTTCGAAATATCTCTCTTCGTGTTAATATTTCTCAATATGATCATCATGGCTTTCACAATTCATAACCAAAGTGAGTTGTACGTAAACATCTTGGATGCGTTCAATTCCTTTTTCACTTTTGTGTATGTACTAGGCAAGTTTATGTATTACCTTACTTACAATATTCAGTCTTTCCATTAAGAAGTAATACCTTGCATTATAATAAAATAATTCTTGGAACTGTACAGAGGCAATTATTAAAATCAGTGGACTTGGAAAGTATTACTTTACAATTCCTTGGAACCTCTTTGATTTGGTACTTGTAATTGCCTCCATGACCGACATAATAGTTGGAGATTTCTTCAGTGAGATTGTCCGTATACCACCAACTATGCTTCGGATTGTTCGTGTTTTCCGTATAGGTCGTGTCCTGCGATTAATTAAGGTACGGCTCATTTCAAAAATGTTTCCTGCTGTCCTGTTAAACCTTGTTAACAGTGGAAACTCTTATTAACATTTATATTTTCAAAGGCAGCAAAAGGAATCCGGAAGCTGCTCTTTGCTCTGGTTGTATCTCTCCCCGCTTTGTTTAACATCGGAGCGCTCCTTTGCCTCATTACATTTATTTATGCTATCTTGGGAATGGCGTTATTCAGTGGAATAGCCAAAAATGAAGCTATTGATGATATTTTCAACTTCGATACATTTGGTAATAGCTGTATGGTTCTCCTAAGGTTCGTGTAATCTTAGAACCAGTGTTGACTGTTTAAATTTTCAGCCTGTGAAATAAAAGTCATCGAAATAAAAGTAAACTAATTAATTGACCGGAATTCTTGAAAAATATTTAGACTTATGATTATGGCTGCTGGGTGGAATGATGTTCTGAGTTCCATGACAGTTGAAACCCCCGAATGCGGTGGCCAGTACCGTAACATTCAATGTGGTAATGCAGAAGAAGGAGAGGGTACTTGTCCAAACTTCTTCCTTGCAGTAGCTTACATGGTTACCTTCTTGATCATTACTGACCTTATTGTGCTCAACATGTACGTGGCCATTATACTGGAAAATTTTTATGACGCCAGTCGAGAGGAGGAAATTGGCATTGTTGAGGATGACTTGGATATGTTCTACGTCAAATGGTCACGGTATGCAGGAATGTTGCATTTTCAAAGAGAATATTTGAAAAATGAGGAAATTGCTACAATGTATTTGATTATTTAGATATGATCCCCAAGCAACTCAGTTCATAGATTTTGATCAACTCTCAGACTTCTTAAACAGCTTGGATCCACCTCTGCGTATTGCCAAACCCAATATTGTGGCAATTGTTGCTTTCAATATGCCCATCGCCCAGGGAAATAAAATACATTGTTTAGATATTCTACATTCTCTGATTAAGCATGTAGTAGGAGAGGTCGACGATAGTGCCGAATTCAGAAAAGTATGTTCTACGGAACGAAAAAATATTCATAGCAGATTACAGTATGAGACATGGCATATAATTTTATTTCTTTATCTGCAGATGCAAGAGGGTATGGAGCACACGTTTAGGAAACAATTCCCGACTCGAAAATTACTGGACATAATATCATCAACACGAGTTTGGAAGATCCAGCAAAATGCAGCAATTATAATTCAAAGAGCGTGGAGGGCATACAGAGCCCAGAAATTTCCTCCCGATCACGAAAACGATCACGATCATGAGGTAGGAAGTTTAGTTTCATTGTCCCCTTGAACGGTGGCTACACTGGCTACATAACCAGCTTTTCATATAGACTGCGACTGTCTTACTCATGAGCAGCTTTGTATAGCAAATGCAGTTTTCTGTCATTAATGCGTTATTTAATCAACAGCTCTTACACGTTACCCAAGCTCATGTTCCAAAGCATCGCAGCTCACCTTTAACAATAGGAAGGCGGAAAGTGCCGCTGGAAAGGGTGAACTTCCTTATACCGCTGCTACTAAGTGCTGAGGCTAACGCAGAGACAGTTAAGAAATAATCTAGGTAGTGTGCCAGCTCTCTCAGCTACTATTCTTCTGATGTTCAGTTCTTGTTCATAAGGAATGAGAGGTCTATGTTAATTAATTACTAAATATTATGAATTCTCAGTCCTGGAATTATCATTTTAAGATGTTTAGGTTGGATACTATAAAACATTAAAATCGGCAGATGGTGCCTTAAAATGATGGCTTTCGGTTGTTAATGAGCTAGTACAAATATTTGAAGGCCCCCTCAGAGGAACTCGCACTCTTTGCTTTGTAAAGGATTGTGCCAAGATGTTTTTCATGTATAAACTGAACAATTTATTATTATGATTTTACCCTTATTAATTGGTTCGTTGGCGCATCAAGTAGTCATTTAAGTTGGAACGTGATGCCTAATGTTTGTACATATTAAAATCCAGAACTAATTTTTTCCGAGAAAAAGATTGTCTTCCATTCAATTCATACTCATGTACTTTAGGTCTAATGACGACAATATCCATCTCTCTGTAAGTAACATAAGCGTAACGGATTGTAAGTTGTGTGAACGTAGATATGCATACATTTCAGATCTGATATAGACCTTATTGCCGTTGCCCTGACTTTAACATGGAAATTGCTAATTAATTTAAGAAGCAAAAAAGTTATATTTGAGTTATAAGATTTTAGCAAAAGTTCTTCCTTGGTTTGCGTTATTTGCATCACAAATAAATATTAACTATCACAAGAAAGTAATCGTTCCCAATATTTTATAATAAATCATTGGATGTAATATATTATCATGTCTCAGAAAGACAATTCTGAAGCCTACTCAGAATTGCATAATGCTTTTGTGAAGTGTTCCCTGATGTGCATCAATATCTACGTTCATTTTTTAATTTTGCTTCTACAGATTAGTAACTTACTCCTACTTTGTGTAATATTTTAATTCGGGTGTTTTTGTTAGTATATTTTTGTATGAAAACTAAATAATATCGGATTTTGTAGTAATTGGTAATGTAAATACTTACTTTTCTCAGCAAGTAGCAAACCGGTAAAATACTTGATTTCATGAAATAGCAATAAGAAAAAGACCAAGGCTATGACATGAAATTCCGACAGCATGGTAAACAAAAAGCAGTAGCTAAACTTAAAAAGTCAGATGTTGAGACGCAGCCCATTCCTCCAATATCAGGTAACTCACAAATATTTCTCTTGAATTATTAAATAACGTCATTTTTATTCAATGTATTTACATGTTGTATGAAATTATTCTTCCCCTTAACAATGCTCAATGATAGAAAAATTGTATTTAACTACTAACTAAAATGACGTCACTTCATTTTTTAAAGATGAAGACAGTCAGTCGGATGGCCTGGAATGCTCCATTTCGCTACCAGATTTTAAATTCCTAGAATTTGCTGGTCTGGATGGCTTCGACCGACGCAATTGTGTGTGGATACCACAGCCACATTCGGACTCAGAAAATTCAAATGTCGGCGATAACAGCGAGGAGAAGTACGTTCCACCAGCTTACTCTTACGAAATTGAGGACCACCAGGACTTCAACCCTATAAAAAAGTTTTCAAGAAAAAATAACTTTGGTCATTGTAGCTGCACCAATGGAACGTTGAAAGATAAATCCAGCGTTACGTTTCCACAGATTCATAATTATGGAGGATCTGCAAATGTTAGTAAGCGGTGTTCCTCTGGCCAACTGGTTTATGAAAGCCCACGAAATGCATGTAAGGAGGATTTCCTGACCAAGATGGACAAAATCAAGGCTTTTGCGGGTGCAAGAAATTCTAGTCATAAGTTACACACAGGCAAGAGTTGTTCCTTACCTCCATTAAATGGTGTGGTGAGATTGTCATCAAGTGTTCATTGTCAACCGTTCAACTCAACTGAAAGTATGCTTAGAAAAAATTATGTAGCTTATAAAATCAAAAGCTTAGGAGCCTTTGCCAAAGAAAATAGCAATGCCCCAGTCCTTCCATGGAAGGGTCGAAGTTTTCCCCGTTTAAGTGCTTCAGTTACTCAGAACCTTCGAGATGGAATAAGTACGAAAAAGAGTCTTGTTAAAAAATGTGGTGGTGGTGGTTACGCTACTGCGTTGGGTAGAACTGCAATCGCTTCTTTCGCATCCCAACAAAAATCTCCATCTGTCCGAAAAAGTCGATCGGGAGAACCAAGGGCTCCTTTGAAGCCATTTAGATTTTAAATACTGGATTGCAGTTTACAAAAGTAAATAACATCGATTTGTGCACTTCTGAGAAACATTTCCGAACACGTTACAAATTATTTTATTCCATAAACGATCACAAGTTTCATCAATCCCTTTTTGAATTGATGGTAATGATCAAATTGAAAAGTAGATATGAACCAACGTATCTACATGCCTTAATCTATTTGTATTAAAATTAATCCTATTTAAAGCACCCAATCTTTGCTGATCGAATTGAATCATACGGAATTTTCTTATCAAAAATGTCAGTCACAAGTACAGGTTTTCCTTCTTCCGTCGCATTAATACACGTAGCTCTACCACCATACCATGGCTGGTCGTACATGGTCCAAGCAGAACAACCCGATATGATCAAAGATGCTTGAAAATGAGTCGAGATATGTGGCAAATCTTTCTCACTCCAAACTTCATCTCCTTGAAACTCCTCCACTTCATAAATATTTATTGCATCATCGTTGTAGCTCCATGGGAGCCCCGCATATCGCAGTGAGGAAATTTGACCCGGCAATTGAAGGATAGTGGAGTTGACACATTCTGTGTTGTCTCCAATAAAATGCTTTGTCTGCCCTTCCCCAAAAGAATTGAACGACTCTCTTTCATAAAATATCCATCTGTAAAAAAAATTCTTCAAATTTAAAATCAATAACCATTCTTAAAAACTGAATGAAATAACACATATAAAAACTTACGTTCCTAACATTTTCACTGAATGTGCCTGATTCTCCCAACCCATTGCCCGGAGTGAAGATTCATGCATTCCTTCAATTGTTACGCTGTCTCCATCACAATTCTTTCCGGTGTATAAAGTCACGGAAGGTGAATAAGTCAGAGAATTCACATTCAATACACACCTGAAGAAGAAAAATAATGTTAGCAGCAGCATTTCGATGTAAAACCACACTTTCCTTAGTCAAATGACGAAATATACTGGAGGATAAAAATTGCCAACAAAGGTTAATATGCAGGAGCGTTATTTTGCAAAAAGCTTTCAGCCTTGGGGTTGAAGTATTTCCGTAATAGCTGTCATATAATTACGAAAAATTAGTGTTCGTAGTATGTGGCCCTGTAAGTGTTGGTAAAACAAGTGTAAATTGTTTATCATATAAATCTAACTCTAACAGGTACATATAGTGCCAAGGCTGCTAAAATATCATTTAAATGGACTATTTCCATATCAGACTTCTACTCAACCGTGGGAGATCACTCAAATCTTCCGATGAATTTGAAATTTTCCTATTTTGATCAAGAGATATCCCAACCATAACTCTGTACACTTGGATTCCATGCAAACTTGACAAAGAACTAAAACAGAACTGGGGTTATAATGGAATCTTCAGCACACTGCTAAATAATTTTTTTAAATCAAAAGGAAGCTTCGATCGTAAAGTTTATATGTTTGTAAGTCTGGTTTTCAAAAGGATCCTCATCTATGTTGAATTGCTGACAACGGAAAATCATATGCAGTCTGGTAATTTTACAAAGGTTGTACCGTTGAAGCACGTTTGCCATCCAGACTTTTGTAATAAAAATTTGTATTAAAAAGCATTACAATTTGATTCAAAACTTTACGACACAGTTCATTCGGTCAGAAAGCGGAGGCATTTTCGAAAAAAATGATATGAATAGATAATTTGGTGGACGAGGTTCATTTGAGAGTTTGTCTTTTCTTTAAGCTAAGGCAAATTGAGGTTGGTCCGAACGCTGGCGAATTAGAGGCATAACCTAAGAAAGAAAAATTGATTTTCACTAACAACTAGACATTAAGCCATCCGCGATGCGGATGGGAATCTATTCTTGGAGGATGAAATGAAATCTTGCGACCATGTGCATTAATTATGAAGAAGTCGCATCATTTAGGAATTGCCCGTTTTGATAAAATGATTTGATTGGTAGGGAATTTACCATGCACATGAATTGTGCAGAATACGTTTAGGCA
>JAQFXU010001319.1:0-30791 GCA_034693705.1 Spatulosminthurus flaviceps | reverse complement strand
TTTTTACAATCTTTGATTTCTTTTTTCCGTCGCGATGATGTAGGACTTACTTCATTCTCTAGTCTTTCAATTAAATATAAATCAATAAATATTAATGGACTACTATGTTCCACTTTCATCACGTTAATTCCTATTTCTCTCACACGACCCCCACAAGTATAAAATCTTGTTACTTTATATTGAAACGATTGCAATGAATTTTAAAGATTTTACGAACGTTACTAGAGTTGTATTGTACCAGCAGCGGAAATAATTTTGTTAAAGAGCACTTAACAAAAGGAAATCAGGTAAAATATCAGCGCTTCGCAACAATTTAGCGCGCGGGGTCGATGAATACATGAGGAGTAAGAAATATTTAAGATTTTTGGTTTTTATTGGTTCACGCACGAAGTTAACAAACTCATCCGTACTCTTGACCTATAAGGAATGGCCAAAAAATACTTGAATGAAAGTATTTTTTGAATTTACCTTTTTCCCTGAAAATGATTCAACATTTTAGTAACACCCTGAATTCCTATTTAATTCATCCTCTATGAGCACAAAACGTTTCATAAGCTTTTAGCCGATCACAGTGCGAAGTGTATTAGCCCAAATACAATTTTTTCCTCGTTTTGTTTTTGATTTTTGTACACACTCCTTCCTTACATCGCTCAAGTACATCCATCAACTATTAGAACGTCATTAGTGAGGGAATAAATTCCAACTATTTATTTTGTATTGGGAAAAAACGTTATTCGTATCAACGTTTTAATCCCACGAAAATAATAGTAAGAGTGATCAATCTCTTACACATCCGCTAAGAATTTATAATATCACTAATGAAGAAGAATAACCATTTAATTCGGGATAGACCCCCAGCTACGCTAAATCTGTCTAAAACTTCACCTGCATTATGACAACTTTCAATAAAACTAATTGTATTTCCAGTCCTAGAAATTAATATAGCGGGAGCCTTTTTTCCATAAGAACCTAAAAACCTTACCATACATAAATGCTATAACATCTACATAAATTGTGTGAAATTGAAAGAGCGGCCACACAAGGAAGGGAACTTCGTATTTATGATGAAATTGGCATTTGTTGTTCCTACACTGGCCGATTACTTTCTCAATGTCCGGAGAGTAAAAAAAATTAAATGAATGAATGGATTTATACACAATGGAGAAAAAACTCCTCTTTTCTCACACTAATCACTTAGTCATGTGCTCATTGTATTTGTGTAGCAATGTGTTTGTGGTGGGGAAAGCACTTGTATACATATGTATATACATATTCAAAGTACTATATATAATATTTTTATTGGAAGTTATCCTCTAGCTAAAAGGAAAATACATATAAATAAATTGAGGACTTGGGCAAAGGAGAAATCGTTTAAAAAAATGTTCATTGTCCGGATGGAAAATATATGTATAAAAATACAATGACAATAAATCTTTCATTACTTTTCATCCATTTAATGCTCCTTCTATTTGAAATTGTAACCATAGTTTGGATGATAAAGGGAAATCCTATTACATTTTCCCTATTTTACTCTTTTGCTGGCATCAAAAAGTGTTTTGTATTGTGTTTTTCTATACACGACCATATAACCGTGTGTGATGTGCAATTCTTCATAAAAGGAGAACCATTGGGAGTGGGAGAGGTTGATGTATTATTGGAGAATTTCTACTATTTAAACCATCCATGTACATAGTAGTATTTCCCTCCTCATTATATAAAGGACAGAGTTATGTTTGGAGAGGAGGGCTATATATGCATATATGAAAGGATGGAATAGATTTGAAACATATTTGTATACGTATATGCATGTCCCCGCGATAAAGGAAAAGTGAAGGATGAATGGGGAATATTTTCGACCAGGAAAGAAGGATGAGAGAATGAAAATTTCTATATGTATAAATATATAAAGACTACACAATAATATAAATACACACAGTGATTGCTGCCATGAGATTTCATAGATACGCTTGGGTTAACAATAAACTTGATTTGAAGCTCGTCTATTCAAACCATTCAACCTGACGAAGGATGATAAAGGCTGACGAGGAGAGGACTGGTTCCATTACATTATGCCCACAAAACCATACTACTAAGGTATTGTACTCTCTCTCTCTCTCTCTCCTATATACTACGATTATCTTGTCAGAGAATATGATTCCTCCATTATATTTAAATTACCTTTCGGACGCATTCCAATGCAATGTTCTCCAATCTTACAGTCTCTCTCAGTTCAACGAATTAAACTGTCAGATAATAAAGCTCTTGGAAAGTAGTTGTGTGTGTGTGTGAATGTGTGCGTGTGTGTGTGTTTACATTCCCACATACAATACACATAATATGCTCATAATGTGTGTATTATGTCTGCTTAAACATGTAGGCGGAATACAATGTCATTTCACGCTCATCCTTGAATAGGATTTTCTAAGTACCCCTTTAAATCCAGGGAGTTTGCAAATTGTCAAATCTCTCTACTACTCTATACATATTAGTATGGGATGGAATCCCAAGCTTTTTTTCCCTCCTATATAAACCCCATCAAGGAATTTTCCTAACTCATTCTGTAATCAGTTTTCTCAGACATGCCCGCATAGCTTTATTACATGACATTTTGGAAGTATGAAATTTATGTATAAAAGCTTGATGTAAAAATATATTGTAAGGAGGAATTTATTATAGTTTGTCAAAGTATGGTTTGTGTATGGAGAAAGTCGTGGGCTGGGATGAGATTAATATTGAAATTGCTTTTCCATGTTATATTTATCCACATTTTTCATTATTATTATGAAAAATCAAATGAGAGAGAAAGTGGGAGAAAGTGGACTCCATGATATTTCGTTATTATTTAGTCAAAATTTTGTAAATAATTTGGCTTTACTTGTATGCCAATCCCAAACAAATAAGTAGTAATTTGATGAAGGGACAGTTAGTGAAAGCAATATATGATCAAGAGCTCTTAGCTCTCGATATCCGTATATATTTTACAATAAAATCTAGGTCAATCTAAAAAAAATGGAAGGGGAGAAATATGGCATGGGAAAAGAGAAGGATGAAGAGAGGAAATTTTTCTAGCAGGGAACAAAAAGGAGGTCGTTTAAAGCAGTGGATATGTGCGGATGTATTTGAAAGTGAAATGTATAACATGAGCTCGTAGTGGTTTTGATTGCTTAGTAGAAACAATGGGGATAATTTAAAGTGAAAGTCAAAGATGTAAACATTTGGAGAGGGGTGAATTTAGAGTATACTTCAACAGGTTTGTAAATACATTGGTGGCTTTTGTCATGGGATTTTGCGGAGGCTTTTATACATTCACAAATCAAGAGAGAAGTAAGTTCAATTTGTGGTATGCTAATAGTATGTTGTACCTACAAAGGACATTGTATAGGGGGTGTTGCTCTTTCTATGGAGAGAATTTTATTTGGGAGTAAATTCATAATGTAGGAAAACAACTTTCTCTTTTCACTCTTTCCTCCTCAGCCTCCTCCTCCTTTGAAGGAGAGGAAGGATAGTGGAAAAACCTTGGGATGAACAAGTATGGGGATTCACCTGAAGGCGGAATTTTTCTTTAAATGGACCTACTACATGTATACTATAGGAAAGTAAATAAATGATAAGGTAAGGAGAGAGATAGGATGAAAGCTGCTGAGAACAAAGTCTTAATAGTCATCCATTGAGTATATGAAAGACTTTCACTCCCACCACAAAAAGTCAATATTGACATTGAGTTTTCCTATGCAATGGAAAAGGGGGCTCAGTTACAGCCTTATGAATAATTAAAATCCTATGATGAAATGTCAACTCCTCTTGTATTTACACGTACATTGGTAATGTAAGAAAAGTGCTCCTCTCCTTTTCTCTCTTTTCCTCTCTGGTCAAATCTCCTTCTCTGCGACGGGATTTCCCTCTCTTGGTAACTTATCTCTCTCCTCTTTCTCTCTTTCTCTCTCTCTCTCTGGTAAATTTTCCCTTCATATGGATTTTCCTAACTTGGAAGTTGATAACCTGCCATTTATATAGACTGTGTGAGAGAGGATCCTTGGATTAACACTTAAATGCTTCCACTTTATTTCAATTGTGTGGGAAAAATTCCTCAAGTTTCTCCTATCCCTAAGGAGGGTAAGCCGACAGGAGATAAGAAAGAGAAATGTTTGTACAATAATTATTAATCTTATGCCTGTTCTTCTCCTTTGCTGGGAAGCTAAAAAAACTCCCTACTGTATAACATACATCTGATGTAAAGATACACTTACTAAGTTTATCTCATTGAATGAGAGAGAGAGAGAGAGAGAGAGAAAGCTTTTTTAACCTAGTCTGGCTGGGAGTAAGTTACATAAAATAGATGTGTGGCATTAAGAAAGCCGTCAAGGAAAACATGAACGGCTGTCAGTCATCCTTGAGGCTGTCATGGAGAACATGCACCAGGAGCTTCTCCAGGTCCAGGGCTCTCAACCAGTCAAACTGTCCAATTATTTTACTCTCCTTCACTTTCTCCTGGACATACTTACTCTTTTTCCCTTTGCAAATACTACTAGTACTACTACTATACTCCACTCGATTTCTCTTTCTCTTAAATGGACTTGTGTGACTAGCAATTTTTTTCCAGAGCCTTCCTCTGTCTCCTTTACTTTCCTTCCTTCTCTTCCTTCAATCCTCCATGCTTTCTCTTACTTTCTCTCTCTCTCTCTCTCTATCTCTTTCACACACACGTACAAATGTCCCTTGTTCAAATACAATTTCTTCTTCCTTGCTTGTATTTCCTCGAGAAAATTCAGCCATTTAACCATTTCTCCAAGGATGTTTACGCCACTTCTTCCTCTACTTGGTCTTTCTCTATATGGAGTCAATGTCATTTGTGTGCCCTTAATACGTCTCCCTTTATTCATTTTTCTTCTCTAAATCCTCCTTCCGCCTCTTCCCTTAAATCCTCTATTATTTCCCCATGGTCCGGGAATATATATGTAGCTTACACAATTTATAATTATAGTCACACCTTCCAACTTCCTCCAATACTTTCTCCAATATCAAATAAGACTGGTCAAAATTCTAAATATATGGGTAATCCAATATAATTACAATAGATAGAGGATTTTAGTTGTTTATTATTACTAGACTTTGTACCCCTAAATCCTCCTATACTGATTACCGAAGAATGAGAAAGGGAAAACAAAGGAGCTAAATAGAAATGATTGGATTTCATTTTGTGGTATCCTCCCCGTCGTCATTACCTCTTTGTAAGGACTTTCTCCAGCTCAGAGCCAAAGCCAAAGGTTTGTGGCCTTGTTCTTTGTGAGCTTTGGGGAAATTGTTGAAAGAGTTTAATAGCTCTGTCATCTAAAACCATTCAAGTACAAAGGCTTTCACCTTCACACTCAAATAACTTGTCGTCCTGAGTCTTTGAAGGGGGGGGGTATAAGAATTTATGAAAATATTAATAAACCAAATATGTTTCTAATTATTTTCACTCTCACAAAATAGTTCCAAAAGTGAAAGCTACTTTTCCCCTGTTCCTGTAGATGCTGTTGTCTGGCCACTTCTGTGACAAAGTAAAAGTAGGAGAAAGTAAACAAAATAAAAACTTTAAGAACCTCAAGAGAAAATTAGTTCTTGCTAGTTGGGACTACATGTTGTTTGTGTGGGGAGGGAGGAGGAGGGGCAATCAATTTTGACTCCATTAAATATTGCTCCTCTCAAGTCAAGACTTGTGCCTGTACACATAGGACACTGAAATTGTTAATCTTTGATGTGGAATTCCTGTTATGGAACACAGGAGGTGTCCTTATTCCAATTCCATATATCCATTACTGTCTGAGGCCATCAGAGTCAAGGAGGAGAAAGTCTGCCAAGGCATGGTTACATGGATGGTTACCAAAGAATTTAAATGAGGTCTTTCTCTCTCTCTCTCTTTCTCAGTTTATGAAAAACCAATATTCTTCTTTGACTCTACAGAATTTCCCTTACTTTCACAACCATTAACTATGAATAACTTGTATCCAACTGGAAATCCCCCTTGCCCTCTTTTTAACATCCTTGGGGAAGTTACATTTCCCTTTAATTTAAGTGAGTGTAGCAATTCTTAGAAAGCCAATAATATTCAGAGATTAAAAAAAGGCCCATGGTACAATAATAATTGTATGTAAACAGTAGAGATCCTTTGGGTTCTGCATGCATACATTTATGTGTCTTATAAAAGCTTTCCCTATTTTCTTTTTTTTTAAGAAGGAAAGTGCAAAATTTGGAGAAAGTATAGAAGGGAAAATTGTTCAACGGCTTTGTTTGATAAAGGGAAAAGGGGAAAGATTAAAGAGGATAAAAAGCAAGGAATTGAAGGAGAAATTTTCGATTGAAAAAAAAAAGTCTTTTGTTGACTTTACTTGAATAATAATTTGTTCTGTTGATGTAAAAAAAAAAGCTCATGTACGTTCTCATTTGTTGTGCTTTTATTTCTACTTATCAAAATATTTTCCCTTCTCTCTTTCTTTATATATTTTCCCTTCATTCAATGAATATAATATGCATGGAGTCATGAATATAAAGTTTATGTATGTAAAAAAAAATTGCTATACATATAGAAATTTTTCAAGTGTGTCTTTGACTCCTTTTCTCTTTTTCTCTCCCTCTCCATCCTTTTTTCCACAAAGATACGTCCATAATATTTTCACTACCCCTTCCTTTCCCCCTCTTGAATAGAAAAAGAAAGAAAGAGAGAGAGAGAGAGTTTGCCATGAGAAAATACCACTTTTTGCACTTGAGTGGATGCTGAAGGGAAAAAAATGAATTTTTCTCTACTCTTTCTCTATACTCCTTGTAGTAATCCCCTAAAAAAATTTCAATCTACCCTTTTTTTCTCTTCTCCAGACGGTCTTGGTCGGTGACAGCTACATTAATTAAATTATGTTACGATAAAAGATACAAGAATTCCTTTCGGAAAAAAATCCATTCTTCTTTTCCTCCACCCCACACACACACACACATTTATATACACAGAGAAACACACAGAGACTCACACATATGCATACAATTCCCATATCAAGGGTTGTTCTTCTCTGGCTTTGAAATGAAACCATTCAAGTTGAACATTTAAACCCACAATTTGCAGCTTCCTTGTTTTTCAATAATGTAGTCAAAGCAGATGGAGGGAAAAAAATACTTGTGGAGCAAGGGAGGGTTAACCCTGACTAGTCTCCTTTACAAATTTCTCCACATACCAATCCCATATCGATACTTGTACATGTACATATGTACGTTCATCGCTACCATTTACATGCATATACATATGTAAAAAAAATATATGTAAAAATTTTAATCCACTCCCTTCCCAAACTTTGTCAAGGGCTAAATGCCATTCCAGATTCCATTCATTATGTCTACAATGCAATGCTGTATCGTTCTCATACATATTTTTTTGGCATTTTGAACATTATTCATTTCAAGCCCAACTTTTCCTTTACAAAATAAATGAGGGAAAATTTGAAAAAATAGTATTTTTCGAAACACAAAAAACCTTGGATTTTTTCCTGAGATAACTCAACTATAAAGAGTAAATGAAAAAAGTTAATACATGTTAGAATAAAAAAATGTCTCTTTCAGAATATTTTATTCATTCAATTTTTTTTATAAACTAAACTCCAATTTTAACAAGCACACACACACGCTGATGTTACTAGGCTAAGTAAAAATCCCTAGCTTTCCTATTTCCAAGCCTGAATAATTGATAGACTGGAAATTAGCATGGTTTTTCTTGGAAAGTTCCGACCTGGAAATTATATAAGGCTTGATTGGTATGAAACTCGTAAAAAAACTCTCTGATGAATTTCTGATGAAATCAATTTCCACTTTCCCTGTTGTTCATACTATAAAAGTAACTGAATAATATGTAAGTACACATGTACATATACTACAAGTGAAAGTAGGGGGGAAAGTAGAATGGTAGAGAATTATTATTGGTCTTGGAAAAAATAAAAGTCAATTAATATTTGATATTTTATTTTCTCTAGGAAGTTTCATTAAACTTTTTTTTTGAGGGACAGGAAATTGTTGGAACAAATGGAAATCATAAAAGAATGAATAAAACTTGTTCAGTTGGCTATATGCTATTTTTATACTTTGAGAAAGCTTGAGGGATATTTATGTTGAGGGATATATGTTCTATAGAAGGGTGTATATATTTGTGGAGGGATGGGGAAATGAAAAGGATTCTGATCCTTGTGTCCAGTTTAAGGGACGATTTGAAAGCCGTAAAGATCCACAGGTTTTATGACGTATCACTTTATGACTCCGAATATGTACTATTTGGTCCAAGGAACAAAGTACTACTAGTTCCATGGTAATAATAATAGTAACAACTATGTACGAGTATATACACTGTAGTATATGAAGTTGGCCAATATATATGTATGTTTTCTGGATGTAATGGCCAGAGTGGGAGAGAGAGAGAGAGGGAGAAAGTTCTCAAGGCTTTGAAACGTTAAAGCTCATGGATGTTATAATTCCACGTAATTTTTAGAGAAGGAGAACTGTCAAACTTTTTCCTTACTTCGTCAAAGACATAAAAAAACTTTCCCTTATCATGCTCCTTTTGTTATCAATACATACAAGGGGAGTAAAAAATAGTGTGTATAGTTCGGCCTTTCTCTAGAGCATTTCTTCTTTCTTCTATTTAGAAGCTTTTCCTCTATATTTTTTTCCTTATCCCACGACCCCTGCTCTTCTTTCTTGGGAACCTTTTTTTCTGTGTATATTGTGTAGGAGGAAGTTGTAGTAGGAGAAGAAGAAGAAGAGGAAGATAATGTTATTGTAAATCCTCCTCCTTTTAAAAAGATTACTCTCCACGTGGATGGAAGGTTGATGGGGGGAAATGAATAATAAATAGCAAGGATATTACATGAGGCCTTTCACTTTAATTTACCCTCACACCATTACACTATTCTCATACGTCTACTTACCTATGGGATTTGGGTTATGTAAGCCTATATACTAGAAGGAAGCCTCACATGTAACATTTATGCTTGTATTGATAATGTGTAGGAATTTTTGATGGATCGCCCAATCACCCGATTACCATGTTGTGTGCAGTCACTTGTGAGAAATTCTCCAAAGCCTGTTTAAAATTGGCGGCACACGGTTGTTGTTGTTGCGGCTCCTTTCCGCAATGGATCGGTAGGTTAATTCTCTTTTCCATCCTATGCTTGAGCAGGCACTGTTCTATCAAGAGTTCTTTTACCGACTCTTTTTAACCTTAGCAGGGTTGGGTAAAAAGCCGACTTTCTCCTACTTTCACTTCCAGTCGAATAAGATTTTGCCCATATTGCATTTTTGGCTACTACTAATCCCTTTTGAAGGAGCATTTTTCCAATTCTGCCTTAAGTTTTTTTTGCCAAGATATTTTCTATACTTGGAAGCTCTTATTTTAGGAAATAATTTTAATCTCCCCGTTTTTTAGCTTGTGCTGGAAATCCATTATGGTCAGTGTAGTTAAAAAAATTGGTTAAGTTAAAATGTTTTGTAATTTGGATTTTTTAAAGTTTTTCTTATGATTTAAAAAAAATGAGAAAAATTTAAAGGGCGGGAAAACTTTGAGGAATTTGATGAATTCAATGTAGAAAACAAGGCTGGAGAAAGTTGAAGTTTTTTGAATAAATACACATTTTATGGGATAATGAATTGTATGGGTGCGCTGCCAACCCTGTTAGGTAAAATAGGGACTGGAAGTGAAAGAGAAATTGTTGGGAAATGGGTTGGATGCAATCAAAATAATTGAGATTGATAAATGTTTGACTTTGCTTTACAGGAAGGAGAATGTTGCTCTCGTTTTATCAATTCACTCGCGAGTCTATGCTCTTTGAGGGTGAAAGTATTGAGAGAGTGATGGAGGGAAAGCCTTGGTAGGAAATATGCTGAAAGTTGCATAAAGTTTGATGGAAAATAACGTCAAAAGTTATAATCATTCCAGCAAGTCAGTCCCTTTCTCTCTCTCTCCCTCTCTCTCTCTCACTTTTTCTGTCTCGTCCTTACTTTCCCTTTTACTCGGTACATACCTTTTTTGGAGGAGTTCAAACCCTCCAATATAAAAGGACATTACGAGTTATATCCTTTTAGACTATAAAGTAGTAGTAGAATTTTTTCAATATTTTTTTTTGGCGGGAGGATTTTATCCCCTTGAAAAAAAATAGGCGTTATATACATGGATGTACCATTTTGTCATTTAAGAAAAAAGGAGGAGTGTAAAGCAATCATTTCAACTAGGCGAATCTTCAATTGTGAATTGGTATTTGACGTGCTTACAGAACATAACCAACTGTGTGTGTGTGTGTGAGATTGGGAGAGGGAAGGGTGAGTATGTATCTAACGAGGGAGAGGCTTTGATATAGTCAAAGGAGAAAAAGGGGGCCCTGAGTAATCTTGTCCAGACATCTCGCAATTGGGAAACGGAACGAATAGTTATGGTAATATTAGGTAAAGGACGATGTGATGCCTCAGTTGTAGTCATATGGAGCGAGTTGTACAAGTGAGGAAAAAACCTCTTACTGTTCATCATAAAAATACTCTGACGAGTAATATAGTTCATATCTATCGTTATCTTTACGGCTGTATGGAATGGAACTAACTCCTCTATACTCAGTCCTGTCTTTCTCTCTCTCTCTTATTGGTTTCAGCTTACGATCCTCTCCCTTGAAATTATCCTAGGAAAGATGACTCCAAAACTTCACATTTCTCCCTAACTACAGCCTCATAGCCAGCTCCTTTCACCACCAGCCCTCACTTAAGTATTCGCTAGGACTCTTTTATTTGTATAAATACATTCATGACTGCACGAGTATAAGAGTACGCCTTGCTCATAATGTATGTTATCAACGTCCAAAGAAGGCCGTATCAAGTAGCATAGAACCAGCCGGGGAGAGCTTCCGCATGTGCTTACTTTTACCAAATGTAAATCCCCTTCTTGTTTCTTTTAAAAAACGTCTGGTGATTGAATTATTCATTCTGTACGTACATGAATATAGATGTTGCTGAGCTGTAGCTGTAATGTATGGAAATTTGCTTACCTAGTCAAAGCTTGGTGAAAGTCAACTTTCACGTATGTTGTTCCGTCAACAATGAGGAATAATGCAAGAGGTACATACGCACGGCGTTATCTGCGTACGGTGAAAGTATAGGGTGAAAGTATAGGGTGAAAGTATATGGTGAAAGTATAGGGTGAAAGTATATGGTGAAAGTGTATGGTGAAAGTATAGGGTGAAAGCATAGGGTGGAAGTATATGGTGAAAGCTTATGATAAAAGCATACGGTAAAATTATATGGTGAAAGCATATGATAAAAGCACATGGTGAAAGTATAGGCATATGAGTTAAATTTATAATGTACGCAATGTGAATCAGAAATCTTGAGAGTTTCTGCTTTCACTTGTTAATGCATGGTGAAAGTCACTCTTTTGAGTGAACTTTGCATATTCAAACAATATTATTTCCGTCCACAGAAATGGTAAAATCTTCTATGAATCAAAACAAGACCCGGAGGAAATCTATTTTCAACTCTATACCTTCAAGCAAAACCGGAGATAAAGCAAAAAATTCATAAAAACATATAGAGATTTGTGAGAGAGGTCAAGTGAAAGTTGAATTATGTACATGATAACAAGTATATTTCATTTAATTGTAAGGGGATCTCTAGCCAAGAAATATCTAAATATAAACTTGGAGCTCCACTACTCTCCTTGACTTCCCCTGAGCAGATTCGGAAGACAATAAGTAAGTATAGTTGTACAAGTTTTATCAAACTTGATGGATGCAAAGATGATAAAACATCCAGAGCGGGGGACAGAGAGAGAGAGAAAAAGAAAAAGAGAGAGACAGAAAGAGTGCACGTGAAAGTAAAGAAGCCGCAGTGTGCCTGCTATTTGTACAGCCTAATAGGATCTTATCTCCGTAATGGGACATCAGATGAACATGAGGGACTCGGGAAAGCATCCCATCCGCTGCATTTCATTCAGTCACCAAATATAAACACAAGAAATCTCTTTACTTTCTCCATTTCCAGTGCATTATTTCCACGAACGAATGTTCTTGCTCACATTATAAAAAGAAAATATCGTCACAATGCATACACAGAGAGAGAAAGAGAGAGAAAGAGAGAGAAAAAAGAAAAGCATCTCTGAAAATCTTAAATTTCCTAGTACTCACGGCGCCAACATTTAAATGAACTTATGCTTTCAACTATACTTTTTCCCTGGTTCAATAACTTTCTCCAGTTGTATGTAGATAGTACAGTGAAAGTCTGCGGAGGAAACATATAAAAATAAACCCACGTTCTAAGAAATTAGTCCAAAACTTATTTTCCTCTCCCGGGCTAGATTATAACTGAAGGAAGAAATAACAAGCTCTGATTCGATTAAAGTAAAAGCTCTTGGAAATGAGGCAATAAGGATTGAGAATATATTGATGGGTTGAAATGACTCGGGGCAGTAGTGCCGTTTATTTTATCAAGGCAAGGGTGAAAACTGTTATCCCACTTTCTCTCCACTATACATACATACACAGCTACATACATTTTGTCTCATATAGATATACGCTTCATTTCGCTGCATTAGAATTTTACTCATTTTTTTTATTCTTGACACAGAAAGGTCGTTGAATGAGGGAAAGTTGCCACAAGTCACTTCTAGTGTTTCGCAACAGACTGAAATGGAGCAGACGTGTGAAGAATTTGAAATCCACCATTTCCACACAGATTTCTTTCAAGCCATCTAACTTCTTGTTGGTATACTCCAAGGATATCCCACCATGTACATATATAGGATCATAACCTCTATACCTAGTAGTGTCCTATAGCCTTAAAATTTTTATATCAAACTAAGCATAATTATATAGCATGGCCAAATTCACCATATGTTTTATATATGGGAGCATTAAAAATCTTCAATACACCCATTTACCATGTATTTCCCCCTACTGTTGAAATGTATATGGTCCTATTTGGTGAAAGTACATTTCAAGATAAGGATTATACCTCCATTCCTTATGTGTATTGAAGATTGAAGAAAAAAAGGAGGAACTAAAGATCTTTATAGAGGGAGTAAAGTGTATGTATGTATTCATGAAGCCGTCGTCCGTAATGCATGGATTTCTCGAGTAAATGTGGCTGAAATTTTTTGACATTTTTAGGTCGATCTAGCCACGAGACGTAACAGGCGTATGTATAGTTAGTGGAGGGACATTAAGCTTTACATAGAAGAAGGAGAAGAGAAAGCAGAGATTTACCCTCTTCTCAACTTACGAATTTCTCCTTGGAAATTTCAATAGTATAAGAATAAGAGAAGATGTATGTACGGAGGGAGAGAAGGGAGCTGTACACGTCCTTCCAGATGATAATGATTGAATCTTTCACTTTACCTTGTTTGCTCTCTCCTGCCTTGCTCTTGTTGGTTGTCGGCATTCGACGATCGACGATGAAAGCTCTTGAGGAGGAAATAGCTGATGACTTTAGCTCAGCTCTAGGTAGTATAGCTTTGTACATATGGCTATATGTCTATGTAATTCATATGTACATATGTATAAGACATTCAAGTCGTCCGTAATCATTTCACATGGTATAGTTCTTCAAGCCCGGCACTTATTTACACTTGCAGGGACTAGTCCTCATTCCTGTTGTGTTTATACGGTATATATGGTGATGGCGGACATAAAATGTTATAGGAGTGGGAAGGATCATGATAAAATACACTTGATGCGGTTGTCGTGCTCGCTGAATGCAGAATATTGTAGTGCATAGATTTCCTTCTTTGTTCCGTTCTGTTTTATGTGGATCCATTAGGGTCCTCAATTGAGGACTTTTTCCTCGCTCCTTTCACCACACACACACACACGCATACATATGCATACATACGCAAGCTTACACACCAACACAGGGCTCACAATACAATGTGTTTGTAAGGGAAAGCTTCGATTTGTGATAATGTGATGGCTCAAAATGGCCAGAAGAAAGAGCGGCAGTTACTGCCAAGAGTAGCCCTATATTCCTGTACTCCAAGTGAAAGTTCACTTTCTCCTTAGAATTTTTCTTGGGCTAATATCCCTATGCTATCTCACTCATACATATGTTGATATATTCATAAGTAGGGAAAGAAAGCGTAGCCTTGACTGAGCTGGTGATCTCTGGGAGGAAGGGGATTGCTATGATGTTTATGTATGTATAAAATTCCTTGCATGGAATAAACATAGGCATTGATGGGATGGTTATAAAGGAGAATATTCCTATAGGTCAGTTTTATGTAAAAAAAAAAAAAAAAAGAGTATTCAGGGGAGGGCCCAGGCTGGGATCGATGCCGAATACATTTTAATGATGATGATTTGGTTCTGTATAATAAAAAGAGATTTATATGCTGGACTATGAATGGAGCTCGTGGGAGGCATGAAAAATCTTAAAATTTCTTGAAAACTCCCGATGCCAGATGCTCTTCCTCTTTCTTTCTCTCTCTCTCTCTCTCTCTCTCTCTCTCTCCTTCTTTCTGATATCTTATCATCATCATCATCTTTTTTCCTTTAAAGGACTCCTTTCGCATATAAGATATGCCTTTGCACTCTCTTTCAAGCCAATTCAACTTTTTGCACTCCTCCTTTCTCCCTCCTTTCACTCTAACTCTCTCTTTCTCTCCATGTCTTTAGCTTAACTGAGAGAGCATGCACTTACAGTCACTGTCATGCATGCTTGGTCTCGATTTCACTTCCCTTATGACATACTTACGTGATGATGAATTGGTTTTCATTGTCTCTAATCTTACCCATACACTTGTCTGTCTTCTTGTTCCCTCCACACCCACTCACCCGTCAGCTTTGACTACATGGGCTTGGACATGTACTACGCACTCCTTCATATTCCTCCCACAGTCAGAACATAGACTTTGCTCATATTTTCAAATGGATTTCCTTTTTTCATATTATTATTCTTCTTCTCCTTCTTCTACTTTTTCCCTATATATTATATTGTACGAACATAATGAGACTTCCATATCTTTCTGTACTTACAATAATAACGTGACGCATCATGTGGGAAGGGAGTCTTAAGTGAGTAAGATCCTCGGCATGTGGATGATAGCCATACGTTCCATTTGTCTTGGTTAAAACATTTAACAAGATTACTTTCATTCTACATGTGTATATGTGGGATGTACTTGTGTGTGTGTGTGTGTGTATCCAAGAGAGTAAAGAAATTTCAAGCGTGAGTCTGAGACGAGGGAAAATATCCCAAAGGACTACATTTTGTTTATTTACTTGGACTGTATAGGGGAAATGCTATCGCGTGGTAATTCTTGAAGGGAATTCAATTTCCTCCTTCCATTCTCCTACAATGTATCCCATGCATTGACGAGCAGGCCCTTCTCATATGAATTTTAATACCATTTTCCAAGACTCTGATCCGTCAAGCGTGCTCAAAATTGTAAGTTAAAAAACTATGTGTCAACATGTCGGATGACAACATGTCGGAATTTTTTCTCTCTCTCTCTCTCATATGGATACAAAATTGGCTTTTCCTTATTGTAAATTTCTCCTTTGGTAATAACTTACGTGCAAATCTATTGCCCTCCTATATATGGTGAACAAATTTTAGATATGTTGGGTAAGTATAGAGACCAATGGAGGAGGCCAGGCAGGAGAGGGAAATGTAGTTGAGAGAGTGAGAGCGTAGTTATTTTCGAGTAAGTGGGTAGTAACAACTAGTGGAATGGGAGGAGAAAAGAGTAAGGTTACTAATAATGCTAGTCTGAATGAGTTTTTGAAGTTGAGTGGAAGGGAGGACAGGATGGGAGAGTGTAGGCATAGAGTGTGATTTCATGAAAAGCTGATTTAGAAAAATCTATCACCATCTTCCAGCTATTGCTATACATGAGCATTAGACAAATATAACATGTTCTCTTATCAGAATTTTCCAGACGCTTGAAAAATTATCAGCATGCTTTTCTACTCTCCCCAAAGGGTTTAGTTCCCTCTTAAAGATCCCTGCTGCTCTTGCAGTAAAACGTCTTGTTATTGGGTATTGCCACTATGTATGTGCTTATATATGCACATGGTAACCTAATTCATATGAACTTTCCAAGTACTTTCTCCATAGCTTTCACCATACACTTTATCATACTTTCACCACCTGCTTTCTCCCCATGAGTTAACATTTACTATTTCCCTGCCATATATGGAAAATATAGACTTCCCTCCTTTCACCATTTTCTCTCTTACTACACATTCAAACTAAATTTCAACATAAGGCCGAGGTATTTACTTTGTAAACATCTACTTGTACAGTAGATGGATGTACTCCTTCCATCAAACTAGTACATGAACTATCTAAACAACCACGTATGAGCTTGTAAACAAGCACACGTCTCTGCTCAATCCTAAGTTGAAGGGGGCTGAGGGAAATAGAAAGGAAGAGTGAAAGGTGGAGGAGAAAGGAGTGTATAGCCACGTCCTGGAAATTAGTTTTTCCAACAAAATTATTACGTGAAGCAACAACAAATATAACACTAATGTTTTCCCTACAACCGAAAAAACTCACCCAGAGGAATTTTACTGAAATTCCTCTAATATTAGATACGAAAAACATTTTATATGAAAATTGTGACTATTTTCTCCTTTTGTAACAAAGCTGTAATTTACCAGCCAAAGATAGGAAATATATCAGGCCTAGTAGTCAAAGATATTCCAATGATTCAAGTCTTCCCGTCATAGGAGGAGGAATATTGTAGTAGTAGTAGTAGTAGTATGAGAGAGAAATAAGCAAAGTGTCAAGAACTCACCCAATTCTGGGTAATGAGTCTGGTGCTAAGGGACACACAAAAACGGGATTGCTCTGGTTGCAATGAATAAAACACCATAGGGTGAAATAATTTCCAAGTCTGACAGACTTTGCAAAGTAAACCTGGCGGGGAAGTGATATTCCGAGAATGACATTTGAGTAATGAATGTAGGCGTAATTAATCCTGAAACTCCATATTTGAATTTTAAAGCATTCATCCATGTTATTGTTACTTAATATAAAGGGAGAGTTTAGTTTTGGAAAATGGTTGCTGTATATAGAAAATTGTTGAATATGTGCATTGCATACGTATAAATTCATATGACAAAATGAAATTGAAGGGGAATGCTGTTATAGAGAAAATTTGAAGGGGTAATCAGAATGTCAAACAATCTTAGGGAAATGATTTTCTCTGACTACACCACGAGGAATTTTCCACTAATGTATGTGCTCATATCCGTACTCATAAATTAATTTCTCATATATGGAAAGCTCGTGGTTTTACTCCGGCTTTAATCCATTAGGAATGAAACCAGTGGTGGGATAGGATTTTTAGAGAGTATAATGTATATGTAATTTTAAAATATAAAATCTCAAGCCTATAGGACGGTATATGTATTTTAAAGGGGAGGACTCAGATAAGAAAATATGGCTATACTTACGCTCCTTGTGTTCACATTCATTTACCATAGTGCCGGATGTGTTTACGAGGCTGAGGGGTGATTATGACACAAGTTTTTCCCAGAGGAAGGGAAAGTCAGGGAAAGTGTGGGGAAGACAATGGGGAAAGTAATTTGAGAAAAAGCAGCTGAGAAAGTCCGGTAGTGATAAGTAAAAGGTGAGCCCTGCCTTTATTAACCCATAAAAGGATTCTGCAATAAAAAAGTTAAACATCTCATTCACGCAAACTTCAATAGCTCCTTAACATACAACCCATGTCGGCCCTGCTAGGTACATACACACGCACGTATATATATCTCCAACCCTTGTAAATATTTGCAATTTACAATGCCAACTTTTTTATTTCAACCTTTCTCTCTCTCTCTCTCTCTCTCTCTTTCTCAAGCCCGAACATAAAAACATCCCCCCTCACATAGTACGGCCAGGTCTCGGGATATGATGCAATAGAAAAACTTTTAAAGTCTCCCACGTTTTATTGAGCATGCAGGAAGAATGTCCAACATAAAATCATTACAGGATCTTCAAGGAAAGACCACAAAATGTAATTTCTTCCCCTACCAAACTACCCTAAATATTACACCACATAAGGAGCTATAGCTTATCAACGCCTGGCAAGGGAACGATAGGCACGTTAAAAAACTTTCTCCTCACTTTCTCTCCCAGAATGTAAAGTTAGTCCTCAAATTTTGACGATATTAGTTTTTGGGAGTTTCCACGGAAATATCCCATGCTTTTTCATATCATTTCAACGAGAATGTATTTTAGGCACTAAAATTCGGAAGTTATTAATAAAGCAAGAAGCGATAAGATTTGGAGTAAGTTTTACTACACAAATATATATGTATATATAAATGGCCCCTTGTTTTATAAATACATTTCAAATTGCTTCCATTATTCCTTGGAGCCAACTCCCAAAAGGGAGTAATACTAAAACAACACCTAACAACTGAGTCAATGTTTTCAATAAAAAACCCCTCCAGCTTATAAATATTGAGTGGGAAAAAATTCACTTGAAAGGATCACAACACTAAAAACAAGTACGTTTCCCTACATCTACATTTTTAATATAAAAGCTACTACGACGATGCAATGGAACATATTCTTCGGGACTATTGTCTCAAATTAAATTGAACTTTCTCTCCCGTTATGGCACCTACAATAAGCGTGACTTTTCTCATTTGCTTTTATTACCTTAAGTATGTTCGATTTACTTCAAATATTAATCTTCATACTTTCTCCTTGCTTTCTCCAACTTTCTCTCTTTCAGTAAATTCACCAATTCCGTCAATATGGGCTGGAAAATCTAGCCAAATAAGCTTTGAAAAATACTTTAATTAGAGGGAAAATACGGTTGCCAAGTAGTGAAAGGATAGAATAGACCAAATGGAATGAAAGCATTAAAAGCCAATTATAGCCACTTGAGGAACATCAAAAACTCGAAGAGAAATGAAGTGTCGAATAAGAGGATGGTTCAAATCCGATTTCATCTCCCGACTTTCTCCGTAACATTATAAAATTTGTGTAGTTTTCATAGCCAAAAAGATATCCTTACGAAATTAGCAAATCGATGGGACTTTCTCTCTCTCTCTCTCTGATAAATAGGTATACATTTCTTTAGGTAAAATCTGATTTAGAAAATAGTTTCAGCCCTTCTACTCCTCCTGAAAGGGATTCCGAGATGAAGAGCCATAGAAGAGAAAAGAGTTGAAAAGGGTTGGAAATAAAAAATATATAATTTGGGAGAGACAAAAATAGAAAGTACAGAATAGATACAAAAGAGAAAGGGACAAACAATGGTGAAGGAGGGAAGGGTTCCTTTTTTGGCAAAGTGAAAGTATGTAAAAGTATTGGGCATAGTCATCCTCGTCGTAGTCGTCGTCATGTGGAGGGAAAAGCTCCTGTCTTGTTAGCCGTGAGAATAATTCCAGTTTGCCGACCCATTCGTACAGGGAAACGTCAGTGAGAGTGGAGATATTGAACTGGAAAGCAATAGATTCCCATATGTGCATGTCCATGAAATTCAAAAAGATAGACTTTGCAAAGGAAAGGGGACAAGAAAGTTTTCAATAAGCATTGAATTCCATATGGTGTTGAATGTTCCTTACTTTCTCCTTCCTTTCTCTTTCTCTCTCTCTCTCTACTTCCCTGAGATGAATGGGCTTTGATGAGAAAATGAAATGTAACGTAGGCAAGTGAAACTATGCACGTCTGCATACACATTGTAATGTATTCCCTATGCATAGTATCGACGAATCATCTCTCCTTCTTTCTATCTGCTTTTTGCTTTTTACATTTTCCGCGGCATCCTCTCTGCCTCTTTTTTCCTTCTCTCTCTCTCTCTCTCTCATTTCTCTCCTTTTTCTCTTCCTTCAACTTGAACTCAATAGTCTCGCTCAATGTCAGTTAGCTTCGTTTAGCTGGAACAGACAGCCGACAAGTCAGACAGAGTGAAAACTTGACAGACGGAAAGCATGAGACAAACGAGAGCGAGAGATGGTTATTTTCTCTTTTTAACCTTTTATATGGAGAAAGGGTTGGTGGGAGAAAGTACCTTAACCTACACGCTCCATTTTATATATACATGCATAATCAAAAACAATGTCAGATCCCATGACTTTTTTCTATCCCTTTTTTTCTCTCTCTCTCTCGCACTCTCTCTCTCTCACTCCCTCAAGAAAGAAGAAAACTATTTCCAAATTCAATTGAGAATTATCGAAATAACGACAAGTGACAAGAAATTGAAATGGAAAGTAAAAGAATTTCAATCTCCCCTATTTCTCACTTTCCTCTTCATACAAATTGATATACCATTCTTACACACGGAGATAGACACTCTTGAAGCTATAGGGAAATAGGTAAAGAAGACAGACAAGGGAGAGAGAGAGAGAGAGACAGAAAGAGAGAGAAGAACAATATAAAGAAAGTCAAAGAAATTTTTCCCTTGTACTTTCAAGGAAGGGATCCCATATATGAAACCATTCTAAAGTTCGGAATAAAAATTCTTGGAGAATCCCATATATTTGAATGAGTCTCTCTGAAAGGAAATAATTTCCTGGAGTAAAAATCTCCAATTCCTCCACTATATGCCATGTAATAATAAGAATGTTGAAAAATCCATAATTTATTTTATCACCTAGGAAAAAAGTTGAGCTATCAAATGATTGCAATGATATTTTTCTTCCTTATACTCGTATATAGGGAAAGAAGAAAAAAACAAATTGAAAAAGTCATTGGAATAAAAAAGAAAAAAGAAGGAAATTGGGGATATTTTACCCCTTATGGTGTTCCCAAATAAAAATAAATTTAAATTTTCCAAAAGAAATGTCAATATAGCCCAAGCTTGGCATATAAAGTCGGACTTTTGAAGATTTGCAATATTTTCCCCCTCAGTTTTTATTTAAAACAGGGATTTAAATTGATTCAGTAGAAAAGCTGTTCCTTAATGTCAGGGAATTGGTTTGGAATGTATCCATTTTTCATTCTGAGAGTGTAGGAGAAAGTCTAGAAGAGCGAAAGTAACGAAATCATTTGAACAGTGGGAGCTTGGAGGGCTATGGAGAAAGTAATAGAAAGAGAAAGTCAAGTGAGATTCAAAATGCACAATTTGATTCCTCTCTTGACATGACTCCTGGAGCTAGCATTTGTTTCAAGCTTTGATAAAAACCTTATTCTATATGTCCGGCCACATCTGAGCAGCTCACTTATGGAATCCCAAGTAGCTCCACAATCTTGGTTGAAATTCAAAACTGAGTCATCGTGGGACTCGGGAAGAGAGGACTTAGACGTGAATGCAAACCCCTTTCTCTCCATCAACTGTATAAATATGTATCTATCTTTATGTAGATACATAGCTATATATGTATAAATCTTAACCCTACACATAAGACGTTTAAGAATACAAGGTCTCTCTCTCTCTCTCTCTTTCTGACTCACTCTCTATGTTTGAAAACTTTGCATAAAATCCTAAAGGAGAAAAGCTATCAACTTCTAGAACAAAACTCTCTACAATCTTTTGTGAAACCGAAACCAACTTAAATGACGTACTGCATATGAAATTTATTGCCGCAGAGCATATAGCTTTTTAAACAATTCCATGCATGGTTGCTTAAACAGCAATTTCCAGTCTCACATTTACCAAAAGTCACTTTTAAATTATCTTTTGAGTTATTCTCAATTCATCTGGTGGTAATTTTTCCTTCCTCAAAGAAAACTCCTACTCAGCTATATTCCTATATATGTACAAGGAATAACTCTAAGCATTGTGAATTGCTTAAATGCTAATCATAGGAGTAGTTCGAGTGGAAAAAATCAAGAAAAAGATTGGATATGGAAAATATTACTATACGACTTTTGGACAACACAGAAAGAAATCCTGAGATGAGAGAAAAGGTTGACCACATTGTTTTGGTTCTTATTCCTTGGCTGCTGCTCTTTTTTCTTTCTCTGTCTCTCTGTATGTGTGTGTGTGTGTGTGTGTGTGTGTGTGTGAATATAGAAACCATGAAAAATAGAGCTACTTTAAGCTTCTGGTGATTTGCATAGAATATCACAAATTGGCTATGCGCTCTCTTCTTCTCCCAAATCCACTTTTAAGTCAAGCTCATCTCCATTTCTAGAGAAGAAGACGATATGGATACTTGCAAATTCTACGGACGTTTAGTTCCTCTATAGTTTTGTCTCTCTCTCTCTCTCTCTCTCTCTCTCTCTCTCTCTCTGACTTTCTCCAAGCCCTAATCCTTTCCCATGATATTACTATGTACTACTACTACTACCACTACCCAATGAAAATGACAGTCTTCTTGGGTTTGAGACAGTTCTCTAAATATAAGCCTATGGATTTATATTGTTTTTCCAGTCCTTTTATATTTGATAGCTAAATATTGTATAGATGAATATGCATATACATTTAGATGGAAAGGCAAGGACTATAAATGCTAATGCTATTCTAATATGTACTTTGCTCAAGGTTACTTCATTCTTTGGCGGTTCATTGGAGTAGTCTTGGTAACATTTTATCAAGATATACCATCGTTGAGGATTTCTTGTTATTTAAAGGGAGGGAGAAAGGAGTAAGAGCGTTAGTTTCCTTTGAATGGTGGAAATAGGAGGGAGAGCTTTATTTTGATCTCTGTCCCTACAGACGGGAGATCAAAGCTAATGATGAAAAGCATGGGCTAATAATAAATAAATACAAGTTGGAAATATAATTACGGGGAGGAGGGAAGGAAGGAGGAGAAAGTTTACAAATCTTACCTGTTGACTAGAGACGCTGTACATGTATTTACTACTAAAAATAGCAACGCATTAGTTACAAAAATGTACACATTTGTAAATGACATGCACTCATAGGGAAGTTAAAAGGATGTGGTTTGGAAAATGTAGTGTGTATAGGCTATACCCATATGTGGGGACATGGTTAAGGAGTTTAAATAGCTTGTAAGGGGCAAGCTACTACTATTTCGTGGGGAGGAGAAAGTGACTTTCACTATTAACATTCCTCCTTTGGTTCGTTCAAATAAAGGCAAATTAGATTCGGGTTTTAAAAGATGGAAAAGGAAAGCAAGGAGAAAGGCTTGGAGAATCATTGGGACTGAAGTAACCCATGTGCTTTTCTCTCTCTCTCTCTCTCTTTCCTTCCAGTCATAAATTTTTCTCTGTATCGTAATTTCTAAACTTGAGCAGTACAGTTTCCTTGGAATACATGGTAGTGGTTGTAGTATGTGAGCAAGAACAGTTGTAGTATAAGTTGGAAAGTCAATTATTGTTGAATATAACCAAGGAGAAAGTACCATGTTACATAGGATCGTGGGTCGTCCTCGTCGTCGTCGGAGTCTCTCCTCAGTTGAATAAATCCAATAAGAAGAAAACACATGTGATGTGGTCATAAAGTTGAGTCACTAGATGTTAGAAGGTTACGGATGGAAAAACATTACGGAAGAAAGGGGGAAGTATCTTAGAAAAAAATGTTTCCACACACACACATACACACATACTCTCACACAGACAGACACAGACAAAAGAGAAAGTACCTACGCACACACCTTTCTTTCTCTGAGATGTAACTACAGCTTTGAATGTAACTACAGCCTTGTGCCAAGACACTATTTTCACTTTATGTCTAAATGGAGAAATATTCTTGACTTTACCTTGTATAGAGATTTTCCCTGTTGTGAGTGCATGAGAGAGAGAGAGAGAGAGAGGTGTGGGTAGAATAAACGAGAAAGCTGGAGAAAGAAAGGAAGAAAGGAAGAAAGGAAGAAAGAAAGGAGGAAAGTAAAGAGAGAGAGAGAGAGAGAGAAAATAACAAGGTACGAAAAAAATAGAAGGCAAGTGAATTACACGTGCGGCACACACTTAAGCTGGGATAAATTTCGGATACTTTATTTGATTGACTGGATACCCTTGTGTTTAATTGAAAGGGAATAGAGGGAAAGAGGAGGGAAGAAAGAATCTGGGAAAAGGATACCTATTGTTTCAATCCGCACGCAACCATCATAAAGAATAATAGAGGGAGAGGCTGGAATATCCTTAAACTGGAATTTATTTCTTGGAAATTGTTCTCTACTTACCCATAAAGCCATGACCATTTAACCTATTACATTTTCTAACTCACTACCAAGATGCAATTACCCAAGCAATTCTATCTCCGGTGAAAGTGCCAAGTAGGAATTGGTTTTCCTTAAAAACTAATAGAGTTAAATGCCTGTAGAGTTGCTCAAGTTACATATATGAAATATTCCATGAAATTTTTAATCTAAACTTTTTAAAAAAACCTAATGACATTATTTTTATCAACATTTTCCTATATACATATACTTTGTATACTCACTTTCTCCTCCAAAAAAATTTATGATTGCCAAATGTGAAGGATTTTCTACTATATGGTTATCATTCAATGTGAAAAATATTAATATGGGAAAAGATTTTCATGGAGAGAAATATGTGGAAAATTTGAAGGATTGAATTTTTTGGGATATTTACCCTAATATTCTCTGTATCAAGATCACGTCAAATTTATTGAATTCAAATGAGAAAAGTTTTTTCATTAATTTCGAAAAGTTACGAGTCATGGGGACAAATAGCTTCGTCTGCATCCATATGTATTTGACACAATGAAGAATTTACATTTATTTCTCCTAATAGAAATACTCTCTTCTATGAACTTTCCCTTTCATATAATTATATTCCCATGCAAGGTCTTTTATATATGCGAGGGATGCAGATGGAATGACAGGAAATTTGTACGCTCACTTTTCTCCGTCACTTAAGACACGGGAGGTTCTACTCAATAATATCCTCGACAGTGACGTAAGATCCGAGTCATATGTTTTTAGGCTTGTGTGTACATATGCATGTATAAATATATACACATATACTATGTGGACCTCGAGAGAAAAAGAAGTCACAAAAGAATAAAATTCACCTATCATTTATCATCCCTTATTGCTTACCGACGAGAAAGCTCCTCTTACAACGTGCCTGCCAGAACTTTCAAAAATTAAAAATATCTCCAAGAAACCTTTTCAACTACTCCTTTCTCCTCTCTCTCTCTCTCTCTCTCTTGTTTCAGTTTCTCTGGTAATTCCATGGTAATACATAGAAATTTAGCAAAAACCTAGGGAGAAAGTTCTAGTAAAGAAAATGTTTTCTCTATTCAGCCACATCCTACGCTTTGATGGAAGGTTAGCCTTTTGTACAAAAAACCAGGGAATCCTTATGTATGACAATATTTTTAGAATGACATAAATTCATTGGCTTTTACATATTATTAGGCAGTTAGCGGAAAAACCTTTAGGTATGTCCCCTATAAAACTTATAGCACTTATAGAACGTATAAACCAAAATTTGACATGTAAAATTTTTCCATAAGTGCTATAAGTTTTATGTGGGAGATACGTATAAAAAGTTCCCTTAACTGTATAATATTATATACGTACGTATCTACATACCTGAAAAAAACATAAGCTTTTATATTTTGGCAGCAGCCATTTTTTTAAGTATAAAAAAAATCTTTGAGGAGGTCCAAAGCTTGAGGAATGAATTATATAGACAATCCTTGGTTGAACTAAGCTTGAAGAGAAAGTATTTTTTGAGGACATGAATTTATGACTGAGAATTAATAATGGGTAGTTTTTCCATACGTCCAAAATCCCATGAATGTATCTTGAACCATTATTAGTGTGTGCTGTTGTAGTTTATGAAAATACTTATATTCTAAAACTCAAAAGAAAAATATTTATATGACATGTATGGAGGACCATTTTCCTTCCTCAAGAATTCCTATTTCAAATTTAACAATAGCCGTGATAAAAAAAGGGAGAAAAACTACTACTACTACAAGAGAAAATTTGATATGCTTCCTCCAATATGTTTTTTTTTCATATTATTTGTGACATATTAATAGGAAGGGAAAAAATGAGCATGGACACATGCAACTGTCATTGTCTGACGTATTATGTAAATAGGAATTATGTACATAAGCTGACCAGCTCCAATAATGAATAGGAATTCTGGGTATGTATGTAAAATGTGTTCCTATAAAATACATAGAATTTAAATTGAAAAGCAATATGATAAATTGGAGGAGAAGTGGAAGAGTGAGTAAGAGAGTGAAAGAAGGTTGGATATTAAGTTTCGGACGTTGAGCGGATGGAGAAAGTTAAGCATAAAATAACATAGTGTACCAGTCAAAGTAAAAACCTTTTCATGTGTGCACAACCCGACAATATATAATTTGAAAAACTTTTTTTTCTTTTCCATCGCGGACCATTTCCTTACTATGTATACATAATATATATGTATGTAGTTGTAGGGGTGAAAGTAGGAGAAAAAAGTTGATATTTTTTTTAAATATTCCGTAGCCATTGACTGCTATGGAGGGTTACGGGTATAAGGAATATAAGGAATGAGAGCTTATGAGAAGGGGGAAAGCTTGTAGAGAAAGAGAGAGAGAGAGAGAAAGTATGGTGAAAGTATGTGTATACATGGGCTTAAATGATGCTGGACATTACAATAAATTACTTTGTGGATTCTCGGACCTCGTCTTGGGTGGACTTTGGTGGAGGAACGATAATTTTTCCACTTACTGTAATAATCGCATGGATGAATGATTTCATGGGCGAGTTGTTCTTCGGAGCGAGGCAAAAGACTGGACGATGATCTCGTGTGTAAATTTCTTCTCAAGTGAAGAATAACCAAGGTGACTCATATATATAGACAGAGAGAGAGAGAGTGAATACACTCAAGCACTACGTATAAGAAAATAAAAGAGAAAATTCCAAAGACTTTTCTCTTCCCTCAACTTGAAATTTTTTCCCTTCTCTGTAGGCTTATATTTACTGTAAATATTGTATGGTTTGAGAAAAAGGAGAAAGTAGCTATATCTTGGGAGAGAAAGGCTTTATGATCATCATACTTTCACTCTCCATTCTTTTGATAGCCAATTCCCTTGGAGAAATCACATATATGAAAGTTTGAAGGGAGAAAGTATATAGGGAATTTCAAGTAACATTAAATGGCCTTAACAACCTGCAGCTAACTGTAGTGGAAATATCGTCAATAAATGTTTTTCTCCTTTGCTATTACCATAAAATTTATTAAAATATGTATACATACTACAGAGGGGATGAAGAAGAGGGGAAAAAAATTTTTTTTTCAAGGATAAATATGATTAAAGAATTGTCTTTCCTATATGCCAAGTATAAAGTCAATATAAAAATATGACACGTACTCTTTTCTCCTCCTTCCCTCCAAAAACTCTAACTAAAAAACTAGCCTAGAAGAATATATAAACTCTCTCCGCAAAAAGTAATAGTCCTGCAATACATTTTTTTTTTCTTACATTCACAAGATGAAGAAATGCGGGAAGAGCCAGATATATTCCACTGTCTCTGTAGCTAAAGTACTACTTACTTTGGTTGAAGCGACTCTCTGCAGTAGTAGGGGATAGGAAATTGACTGAGAAAAAAAGCCAATATATTTCTGTCCATGACAGTGTATACAGCCAGGGACAGAGTCTTTTGCTATCATTTGTCACATTGACAAGGCTTGTGCTGAGGAACGAAAAAAAAACACACACACAAGAACATTGCTCCATAGTCCTCATCTTTTCCTTGAAATAAAAAAAACTCCAACAAGGCTTACATAAAAAGCAGGCGGAGTTTCTCCCTTGTTTGTATTGGTCATTGAAAGTAGCTTTGTTTTCTCCATTGATTTCAAATGTATTGTTTCATTTGTCAGCACTGGGGCTCTTCCCTCTGGATTTTTTTTGGATGATGTTGTATAGGATTGGAAAGTACTTCACCAATTCATTTATTCCATTCCTAGAGAGAGAGAGAGAGATTCTCACTATGGATTTATATATGTATGTACATACATAGACCCAACTACAATTGCTTTCTCTCCCAAGTTTTTTTATGTTCTAAATAAGATTTTCCCTCCTGCTTTTCCCCCTACTTTCTTCTTCTTTCCCTTTCTCCTCAATCTGGGAAGCAATTGGGGAGTTGTCCACTCTTATCTTGTATTTTCCCGCCGCCGGATATGAAAAGATACTTGGAAGATTATTCTCCTATATAAGTTAACCCTCTCAGCTTTGAATATATGTGCATTTCCTATGTTTTCCAAACATATCTCTAAACATATGTATACATAAACAGTCGTACATATGTATTTCCAGGATAATAGTCTTGTCATATAGAACCTTAAAAAATTCCATTTCACTGGACTTTCACCATGACTACAATAGATTTGAGTGTATTTTTCTAGTTTGAAGACCCACCTTGTTTTTCCCCCTGTACTTCCCGTGAATTTTCCGTGTAAACAGAGATCATTCAGTGAGCAACACCATGGGCTATAAATAAAATAGTAAAAATGTACTATACGTCTCCAGCACGCACTTTCTCTTTGCATGTACATTTTTCCATCTCTCTCTCTCTCACAATGTTTCTCAACTCCCTTCCCGCTGTTTTCTTATGTTTCAAAAAAAAGATGAGAAAAAAATTAGGATTACACAAGAGCAAGAACCATCTTTCACTGTGTGATTTGAAGTATCATCTGCTGCCTGGAGCCAGTTGCATGCAAAGTACCTGAAAGGAGAAAGCATATGTTTTGTATGAAAGTTTGCTATTTATATGCATGAAACTACGTGGAATGTATAAATATGGACATATTATCATTCAAAAAGGTTATAACATGGAAACAATCATGCATGAGAGAGGAAAACATTTGAAGGATAGTGTAGGAGTGTATGTAAATACACTGTGAGGAATACCCCATTAGCCAGGGGAAAAACACATGTTGGTAAATCAAAGGGGCATTTCAAGTTGCTCTTGTTGTTGTACTACTTTCACTCTTGTCTTTTTCTTCGACTGTGTGTGTAAATACTTTCTAGAGGAAAAATTTTGTTCAGGGAAAATTGTGTGGGAGTGAGTGTACATATTAGCATAATTTATCCCTCTGGCCTATATTCCTACTTATAGCAAGTAAATATGTAAATACAGAGGTTTTTTTTAATAGTAGCTTATCAAGTGAATAGAGAAAGTCCTGGTGGTAATGAGAGGTTGTTGTTGGTGAGGAGAGAGAGAGAGGGGGGGAAAGAGAAAGGTAGTAAAAAGGAGATAAGATCCAAGATTGTACATAGAGATGTTCAATTAAACTGTTTACAGAATTTATTTTCCTTCATCTTGATAAGTCCAAGTTGTTGAAGTAACAGCTTAATAAATAATCCCATTCTCGTTGCCATCCTAAGCAGGAGTATACAAGGGCTCATGCGGAGGACTTACATATGTTTCCTTACTAAGCAACTTGATTCAACTTTCTCTCTACAGGTTAGCCTGATTTAATCGTCACGTCAACTTTCTCTATCTACTGTATAAATCCCATTCATTAAAAATATTTGCTCCTTTCTCTCGCTTTCTCTCCCTCTCTCTCCTTCTTTTTCTTTCTTTTTTTCGATGACACACGTAATCAGTATGGGGAGTACTTGTGCGTCAAATTTCTTCTGACTATTGAGTTTTATGGCTTTATTTTTCCCAGAACTCACGAGAACATACATGTGCTATATATGTATGTACTTGTATATAAGCTAGCAGCTAGGACTTCACACTTGAAGTGCATACTTCATTATGACCAGGTTCAATTCCCTTTTATACATTGAAAGAGAGAGAAAAGGAGAGAGCCTTTTTGTTCCAAATTACATTTCAAGTTGTAGAATTAGAGAGGGACTTCTAACAAATAATACAAGTTAATATATGAATGCTCTTTCAAGTTGGATTTCATTTGAAAATACCCGCATTTCCCAAGAAATAATAGCCTAGTTTTTAGCCAATTAATTTAGCATTACATTAATTCACCTCTTTTATCTTTGCTGTAAGGGAAGTAGTAGTAAAAAATCTGCTGAATATTTTTGTTTACTTTCTTTTGGGAAAAAAACTTTCTTCTTCTCTTCGTTTTCGAGGGAAAATAGTATATATGTTTTCTTTACTGGAGCCTCTCCCAGTCTTCAAAGTTGTTTTTCATGCTTGTTCATTATTATCATTGCATGGAGAGAAAATTATTTATGAGAGCACTATCTTTGAGTGTAGATTGAGTTTCTTTTAACAGAGATAGTCAAGGAATACATATTATAAAGAGGGCTTTGAGGAGAAAGTTAAAGGAAAGTTTAGGTACAGAGAGGAATTAAAGGTAATGGGAGTTGTATGTATTGGAATTTTGGGGGGGGGGGTTCTCAAGTTGATTCTCTTGTTAGCATTTGAGTCACTGTATTTTCCCGCATGGAAGAGCTTGTGCAGGGTTGTGAACTTCTGTTCAAAATTTGTACGTTTTTGTGCAGAGTATTCTGCCAACAAATGATTGAGCAGAAAAATGCTCAGCAAAAAATGCGTAGCACACCCTATACTGCACAAAATAGTGTGCTCAATTCGATTGTCAATCTGCCAACGTTATGCTGAAAGAATTGTGCACAAAATGAAATTTTAATAAAATATGCAGGTATTATTTGAAATATTTTCAAAAATGTGAAAATTTTATTGACAGTCTAACAACATTGTCAATATAAAAATACAAAAACATAGAGATACAAAAAATAAATGGAAAAGTCAATGTAACATAAAACAATCCCTACCATTCACTTCACGTAAACGTTTGGTCGAGGAATCTATAATTTTTTTCTTCTGCATTGTGTACTGGCAAATTCCGGCTGATTTCTACTTTACCGGCCCAGCTCCAAACTACCACCAAAGGTATCTGGTGGATGCGACCACCAACTTGGTGGTCGCTGCCGCCAACATTGGTGGTCGCTACCACCAAACTCTAAAATTACCACCAAGTTCTGA
>JAQFXU010001318.1:0-30794 GCA_034693705.1 Spatulosminthurus flaviceps | reverse complement strand
CTCTCCCTTCTTAATAACTATAGCCTTACATTTGGTAGGATTTGATTGATAACCTACTTTGTTGAGGTTATATAAGGCTATTTTTCCCAACTCCGCTGCACCCTCTACCGAACTTGATGCAACTGCTAAGTCATCAGCGAAACCAGCATTGGTAAACGGAATCAAATCTGGATGTATTTCAAAACCATATCTACACGCGATTTCAGGTTCCGATAATTCTTCATGAACGTGAGTTGTCGAGATGTTATAGTCCAGAGGCGAACATGGTAGTCCTTGAAACACTCCCTTATTTACTTCAATTAACGGCGATAACCCTCGCTGTGATTGGATCTGGGTTTTATTTCCCCTTGTCAAATTCATTGAAATATTTCTCAATTTGGTAGGCATTATCATATGTTTCTTAGTTAAATCTATATGATCATGAGAGGACTCTTCGAATGCCTTATCAACATCAAACAATAGTATGCAACAATCCGATTTTTCTTTTTTCGCCTTTTCCAAAATTCCGGCCAATATTGAAGCATTAATGTGACAACCTGGCGTATTCATAAACCCTCTCTGGTTAGAATTGATAATCACATACTCCCGAATTACGTTGACTTCTCAATCTCAATCATGATTTTCTCCTTGAAATTCATAGTAAATAGAGGAATTTGATTAACATTTGATTCGTAAAAGTTGGAAGGTATTTATATGAAAAGTTGCAATATTTTGCTAAACTCAGTCAAATTTTTTTGTACTTTTTAAAAATCAATACTTGGAATTGTATATGATAATACTCTTAGAATCCTTCGTCTCTTTCTTCTTACGACAGCCCACACGGAAAAGTGGTTCCAATTCTTAGCAACTAGAATGATTTTAAAATCAAGGTTAATTTTGTCATCTTTGCCTCTCTGTCAGTGGAAAATGGGAAAGAAAATTCGTTTAGCGAGAACCCAGTACGGAAAAAGAGAGTTTGTTCAGTGTGGAGCAAAATAATTTGAAGGAAGCCTGGGCAAATAAATAATGGGGTACATACGTTGCCAAATGCTCCTGTATTATGTCTCCAGTGTGGCCATTAACATGGAAGGAAAGTGACCTTCGGTTCGCTGGTTAGTGGAGCATATAAAGATCTTTAGGTGACAATTTGATGCTCGGTAGGAGAGGATCTACTTTATGATGTCATTGTTCCGCTAAGTCACTCCCGAAATCTTTCCCTTTCTCTCGTCTTGATTTTCTCTCTTCCCATCTTTTCACCCCAACCAACTACTAATATCTCCAGTTTATGACGAGAGGATTTGTTCTACCATAGTAACACAACTTGCCCATAAAATCGCCACGTGCATTCTCCACTACAGCTTTCCTTCCCAAACCCATTCCCTATGAAATGAGAACTAACCCACACAAAATCATCAAATTTCCCCTTTCTAATTTTCAATCATTTTCAACTCTTCTGGAATGACACGATCCAAGAGACATTTTGACAAGACCACCACTTTTCACTATTCCATCTACATTCCCCGACCAGACCAGACCCACAGCTAATGTTTCTTCAATTCCACACAAAAGTCCTAAACGCATTGGCTTCCGACAATAAAGAAACAGTGCAAATTAAGAATAATAATTGTTTAAAATTATTAGAAAATAAAATTAATTTAGCAGACAAACATTTCTTCTTGCTACAATTTTACTACTAAAGATGAATCATCATAATCCTTGTATTTTTACACTGTTCCCTCAGGGACGAATTCCAAGGCGACTTCAAGATTTTACTACCCACCACTATTTTCCTTCCATGCAACTCATCCTTGGGAGATCTGACAGTTGACAGCATTCTAAAAACTGCTAACTTAATATAAACATATTTTATACATAGAAAGACTAATAAAAAGAGGGCGGGGATGGTAAAATGTCCAAAGGCATAAAAATACAATTTCCTGTAAAATAGTTATAATTATTACTCAATTATATTCAACGGACTGAAGTCACTTGTAAAGCAAGCGATAGGGAATTCCGGGTGATTGCTAAGACCTTCCCAAAAGATTACATTTACGTATAACGTAACTAGTGCAAGCAGACATTTTCGTGGTAACATCTTCCTCAAAGGAGTCCGTGGCACATTCACATCCATGGATGTATCGTCTTCAACCACACCAGCTTTGAGGCTATTTGCTACATGAATTTCAATATGCTAAGCAACAACAAGAACAGATGAGCCGGAAAATAAATTTTATGCATAGTCCCTTGTTATTACAACCTGTGAGTATTCAGTAGTATGTTAGTAGCATAGAAAGCAGAGTTGCCATTGCATTCCAAGCTTTCACACGGAGATGCATCGGGAAGGGAGAGAAAGCAACATATAGAAATATGAAATATGTTCGAAGTTCAGGCTATAGTCCCAAGGAAAAGTCAATCCAAACATAGAAATTCTCACTCAGAGAGGATCCAGTTACTTGAATAATCAATAATCAGAGAAGTATATCAACCACTTAAGGCATTTAATTTGAATGTTTGATGAAGGACCAGAACATCCTTACCTCTCCAAGAATAATAATTCAATTGTTTTCATTTTCCATACCCTTATTATTTATATATACTAAATCCCATATTGTTACAAAATAGAGGAGGAAATCCCAACTGACGACCACGTTACGTAAACCTTCAAATCCTTACAACATTCTAATCGGCTTCTCATATAATTCCTCGGATTTCCATCTTCTATTTCCTTTATGCATAGGAAATTTGATGGAATCAAACAAAACTAGTAAAGCCCATTCAGAGTAGGGATTCCATGTGATTTTCAGTATCACGTCCAATTTCTTTCAATGCTCCTTTCAAATGTCGTTCTGCATGGGTCTTTCATTATTTCCTCGGTTACGAGTTTTAATAATAGTATGCATGAATTCTATCTCTGCTCCCTATCCTATATGTACATTGAAATATGTAGCTCCTTATCGATTCATAAAATATTGTATGTATAAGGATGATATGCGCATAATTAATATATAGTTATCTTCAGTTCACGCTCAGTTGTTATAAATAAAGGGATAAGCGATGCCAGATAATTATGTCACTAGAACAGTACAAAGAGGAAAGGGAATGACAAAACCCTGGTGAAATGATAATAATAATAATCGTATCATAATTTTTATTATCATCCGCTTTTCAAGCCCCCACCAACCATCCAACACAAATCCCACTAATTTTCTTCAACACAAACAAACAAACTGCTTACTCGCAGATTATAAAATCAACTTTTAACTGGATTACTCGTAGATTATGCCCGTTAAAATTGACACTAAAACTTATCAAAGGAACACGGAAATTATTTTCATATTATTAAAAGGATAAAAAGAAAGAGGCCTGCTCAATTCAATAAAAGGGAGGTTTTTATAAAACCACAGGCAAAGCTAAAAACAAAACCAAAGGATTGTCAGCCAAAGATTAGTACTTATAAATAAATACAATATACGGAACCAAAGCAGTGGAGAAATCCTGATGGAGAGTTAAAGTATGGATGATCCGAAGACGGGGAAAATAGTGGTTACAATAATCGTCGCGTCGGTCAAAACGACCGCAATCGTACATAGTCATCAAGCGAAGAGCAGTGAGCTTAAATGTCGAGATGAAAATGTGAAAAATCAGTCAATTTTGGGCTCTTGTACACTTATTTAATACAATTAAAACCAAACAACCCAAAATTACCGTGGAGTGAATGGATTTTGAAAATCCGAGTTAAACTGGAAGTTTGTAGGACATGACTGAGAACCTGGTGGAATAAAGATATGTAGGGAGAGCAATAATCAGGGAAACGTCAAGAAGATAAAGAAGCGAGCCAAGTTACATATTTGAGTAGGGAAAATGTTTACATAGGCTAAGTAAGTAGTTAATTAGTAAGTAAATACAAGAGGTTGAGAGGGAAAAAATAGAGATTTGGACTTTTGTTTTTATGTTGATTTACACAGCCCCTTCCGTGAGTACTCCTATTCAAACTGGTGTTAAAAGGCTCATATGTTGTTGATATGCTGTGGAAGAGGAGCAGATGGGACTGGAAAAAAAGATACATCCCAAAGCTACAACTATAGTTAAAGCATCTATACAAAATCTTTGGTTAGAATGTGAGACCTGCTCTCAGTTGGAAGGGGTGAAATAAACGGAAGAAAATGCATAATGCATGTTCATTAAGAAATCAATCGATAGAGTGAGAGAGAGAGAGAGAGTCCTGTTGTCGCACCAGAAAACTTTCACCATCAAAGATTTACTTAAGTTTATGTGAACTCCTTCCATATATAAATTTCCTAGTCCTAACGTCTGGACTGGGTGATGGTTGGCCCAAAATGTGACTGCCATATTATTCCAGTTTTCTTTGTTTTCTGATTAAAATCTTGAGCAGGGTCACACATTATATGGAAATCCTTCTCATTCCAATGTCTACAACTTTTACCATCATTTACAATAAGCTTTTAGACGGGCTTATGTACCACGCACACACACACACACACACCTCCAAAAGTTCTAATGTCCTCCACCACACCATTGATGAAATAGCGTCTTAAAACTGAATGATTTTCAAATGTTTGTTTTTGAAAAAGGTCCTGCCTCCACTTTACAAGGGTGAAATGTGGATACAAAAATGGATCTAGCTTTGATCGGGATTCAAGGATGAGAAATGGCAGATTAAGGGGCTATACTATGTATTTTCCCAGAAATATTACTCCATAACTCTCATCTCTCTTAATGGAAAAATTTGAGAGGTCTGTGTCTGTGTGGAGAAAACGTGGATGAGCAAATCCATCATTCTTAATTTATACTCTGGTGGCTGTCGTAATATACGTATGTATAAAACTGCTCCATATAGTAATATAGTAATATGTATGTATTATTGTAGACGGCGACTATTTGAAAAACCTTTTTAACCGGCTGCTGTCCCTGCAATGTGGAATTCGTCTACCGTTTGATTATTCTTCCGCACAATAATTTTCCGGAATCGTGAGAGGCTAATACAATGATATGACTCTCGTCATTCCAGGAGTGAGCAAGAAAATGTCGAGTTGAAAAAAAAACAATAAATGCGTGTTGAGAGCACGCTTCATAATAAATTATTTTTCCGCCAGTTAAAAGGATGTAGAAAAATCTCATTTGACAAGCTAATAATAGCTTAGTTTCCACTCACGAATTTTCGTGTCACAAAATCTCCTGCATAATTAAGGCAGTTGAGCATAAATTTTCTGATCACATTCGAAATCTAAATAGCTATGGGGACAAAGTAGGAAAATCAGCTCCGGTGTTTTTTTTTACCAGGTGACTTAATTTCTAGTTGTGCCTTATATACTAAATACTCATTTGTAAGTAAATGTTGTGTTGTGAGAAGGTATAGTGTGAGGTGAGAGGGACGAGGTCGAGCTTATTATGTGTAGGCAATTTTTAGATTCCTTGAGGGGCGCAGCAGTGGTTTTGTGGAATTGTCATCATTATTTATGTTTTCCGGCTGTTCAGCATTCCGTATGGGAAGAATTATTACTATTGTTGTTACACTAAAACCTTGAAATGATTGTATGAGAATTATTACAATAATTATTATATAAGAATTTGTATGCCATTACTCTTCATTATCAAGAGAGATTAGTATCATTATTAAATCTATGGACGCATAGTCGTTTGGGCTCCTACACTTAATTACTCATAATAATATTTTGTTGCACAGCTCCAGGTACACGATCAATTTTAAAGGATTTTTGCAGGATGAAAAAAATGGATGAGCTTCGAAAATTACGAGGAGGGTTACCAAAAGGAGCTTCGCCCCTTACAACTATTTGCTACATCAAATATTTGTCATGTACTCCTATATTTTTCATCAGCAAGGGAAATGCCATTATAAAAAGGCAGTAACAATAAGTAGATTAACTTCCGGTCGCAAAACCAGTGTCAAAGTTATTTTCGGAAAGTGGGGCATAGTTTTAGCACATTAAATTATATGTAAAATCTTTCCCACCAAAACATTTACTCTTATGAATTTTTTAAAGCGGAGGACTCTTAATTTTTTTAATTATCCCAACATTAAGGACTTTGAACCTTTATAAACTCTGAGACCTTATGCTCTCTCCCCCACTAAAAAATTAGTGTAGACGCACCCGTAAAAGTAAGTAACTTTATGGTATTGAAGGAGACAAGGCGAGATAAAATTATGAACCAGGGAGAGTAAATGTAAAAAAATACCATTGAGAATGTTTCTATAGTGATTGGCAAATAAATACCGGCTTCGCGCTTGGGGCATATAAACCCATAAAGGCAGTCAAGGTTGGACTTGGTAGAACTTCGTTAGTTTTTTTTCTCTCTCTCACACTTCTCACACTTTCCACTCTGTATATAAAGACCTATAATGTGTTTACTTTGTTACAGCTTCTAGCTACTGGGAAACATGGTGAAAAAAAATTCTCCCGATTTCATATTACATACAGAGTAAATATACGTACATATTATACGTCTAAATACTATACATGGTATCAGTTCCAGGAAAATTTATTTTACTTGAGCGTAAAGGCTATACAGAATACAGAGAAAGAGAGGGAGAGAGAGAGGAGCGCGTAAGGATGACGGCCATATAAGTAAAAGAATGAATGTTGTGGAGCCGTTAAGAATCATGTATTACCACACATATTTACAATGTGACAGTGCCAATAATAGCTACATATAGATAGACGTGTACATGTATACTTTTCCGGGAAATACCAGTGGATGATCAAAAGTATGAAGGGAGAGGGGCACCCTAGGACGTCTCCAAACATAGCTCCCTTAATCACTCTGCCACCCACGGTTGATTTATGCCTACTTGTACGCAACCATTATTAATGATGCACACATATATGAGGGGAAAAAAATTAAGTCAAGCCGTTGGAGAAATGGAGAAAGGCACATTGTTCCCCGTAAATGATTTCCGATTTTATTTACTTACTTACTTCTGTCTGTGGCACTTTTTTTTCGATTCAGTCGATACAAATAACCAAAATAATGTCGAGATACTGAATACCATCCTGTTCTCTCAGACACAGACAAGTCTCTCATCATACATTAAATATTTTCCAATCTAATACTATATACTACAAGGTATGCGTATAATAATTATTATTATTACAAGGACAGCTTTTTTCATTTTACAGACGAGAGAAATAATGATAATTATCCTTGCACACAATTTCATCCTTTACATTTTTATTTTTACTTCACAGGGTTTTAGCATTTTGAAAACATGCAACCGCATGATTTCTTCCTCCTCGACCTTCAACTTTATATCGACGTCGTTTATTGACGACGACAGGAAAGAATAACTCTACAAGAACTTGAATGCCAAATAACTAATAATAATAATCTTCATCGGTGGAAGTATTGCACACTTTGATTATATGCTCCGGTAATTCTACTTGCTCCTTTTCACGAAAGAACAAGCTCCCTTCATACTCATGCTCTCTTGCACATGTTATTTTTTGTAATTTGTGGAACTCCTTGGGTCTGGATATACGGGTAAATCGCTGGGAGGTTGATGGGTTTTTCTTGTGCGGGTTTACGGCACCATTGTTTATATATAGCAATATACAGTTAGACTATACTCGTTGCAACTCAATTGAGCTACCATAAAAACCTGTGTATAAAGCTTGAGCCTGGTTAGAACAAAAAGTGTATACCACCTATACATAAAAGAAACAAGTCGATATCTTGCTCAAAGTCTCATTCTCATCTTTCTTTTCAATGGATAGATAGATACATTTTGAAGCACACAACTCTTTCCCTTTCATTCTTCCCCTTACTAAAGACGTTTCCAGTTGCTTAAGAAAGAAGCCCAATCAAGCTATGTACGTGATTGAGGATTCCTGTAGCTTGAATGCTCCCATGCACTTCAAACTCAGATGAAGCGGCTCGCTCAGATTCAAACCATATAGAACCGCTTTGAAGCGAGTTGGTTTTGGGATTCGTAGAAATACATTACCGTTGACGAATATCTGTGGAAATTCCAACAAAAAAGTTAACATTTAATCATGGGTGATTACATTTGAAAATAATAATATTTGCAGAAGCATTTCATCATTTCTTTTTCTCCTAATGATTGTGAGTTTTTGGGGAAAATTTTGTAAGTCCATCAAAATTTGTCTATGATAAAAAGCTAATAGAATTATCATTGGAAAAATAAATGAAATTTTCTCTTAATGAATTGAGTAGTTTCACTAAAGGGTATTAATTATAGGGCGCCCTCTTAAAAGCAACAAAATAATTCTGAGTGAGTATGGAAGAAAAAGTCTGGGAATTCCTCAATTTATAAAGGTAGGGCTTTTAGAGCATTTTCTTTTGATATCCTTTCAGGAGAAGTCAATTCATCAAAACCATTGAAGTTTCAAGAGTTGATGTTTTTGCTATGTAATTTATTCTGTGAATAAAAAATCTCTATTTTTAAAAAATACTTCCAGGTATTCCAAAATATTCCCTGGATTTTTTTCCTGAACAGAAAATTCACTAGACTTTTTGAGTAATATACTGAAAGGATTTCCCATTGAAATCATACTGAAATACATGGGAAAATGCGTACAATGAGATACTTAAAGGGATCTGACTAAATAGTGAACCATTTCAAGGAATAGAAATGGATATGGTTTCTGGGTAAATTTCAGAAGGAGAAGGGTGAAATAAAAGCGGGGCGATAGGCATAAGTGAGCAGACAAACCTCATAACCGTCGACTTGTTCCATGGAATACTTATCTGGAATGGACCAAGAAACGAGCAGAGCATCCTCAGCAATTCTTCTACAAATACGAAATTCCAGCTCTTGGGTCTCGGCTCCGTCCAGCGGACTCTCAATTCCCTCTTCGTTTTGGCAAGCATTCTCCATTAAATTCTGCCGTGCACATAGAAATTAAAAAGATATTTTACTCTCCCATAACTAGTCTAACCATTTCTAAAATATTTCAATCCAATGACATCATTAGGAAATCCAAAGGAATTTTACTCCCACATACATACAAAAAACCGCTTACATATATTTATATACATAATAAGCAGTAGCATAGTAACCACGATAAATCTTTTGATCCAATCCCACGAAAATGTCTACACACATACACATACAAACACATATAATATGTAAATGAGGCCAAAAACACAAGACAGGAAATGCAGTATCTTAGAAAATGAGTCCATAGTCAAATTCAGCTGACATATAGCACGAGAGAAAGAAAGGGCTGATTATCAAAAAGCAAGACAAGTGCCAATAATTACATACTCTTTTAGTTAGTAAATAAATATACGTGATAACACATATATGTAGGAAAAAAGCAAGGTGAAATCTTGGGATTTCAAGTTTTACTACCACTACGACTTGTAAAGGTACATTAATTAGTTAATTACGACCATTGATTAATATGAAGCATTTAAATTCACCATTATTCGCTTTCTCTCAAAATTGAGGAATAAACAGAGTGATTCGTAAGTAAAATCCAATTCCTTGAAGTCAAAAGGTGAGTGTGGATGTGAGGGAATATTTTGTGGACTTTGCTGGAGTTGGTAAATGGTTGGGTACGTCTCATCACGCTCGAGCTGTCTGATCTCTGCTAAAATACTTTCTAGGAATATCCTATAGCAGTCGGTTGCACTTAAGTGAGCAATCCGTCGTGCCAGAATCCGAATCAGTTCATTCTTCTGTCGACATCGGGAGCTGTACCAGGCACATTCAGTCAGATGACTGTCACGTATTTCTTTTTGCCGAATATTAAACATCTCTTCCAGTTGAAATATTTGTACGCTCAAATGTGACATTGTTTCTCTCAGTGTGATGATTTGAGCATCCTTCATATTAGAACCAAACCATAGAACAAGCACAAAAGGATTAATGAATGAATGGCAACAGCAAAAAAAAACCTTTGTCGTTTATTTAGATTAGTATCTTAGAAAAATCTTTCTTCTCCTCTTATTATTGTAACGCGTGTTTTAATTTTGTAATTTTTGCTACAAGGAAACATTATTATTATTTCACAAGCCGTTTCCTTCTGTGGGAAAATTTATGTGTCAATATTTTTTATAGTATACACTAGCGTTAAATATCCTGCGTGGGCCAAAATAGAATAAATTATAAAAATATTTAACAAAAGTATTTAAAAAAAATTAATTGCATCAAATTACAGCCATTTTTGTGATTAGTAATTTGCACTTTTTTCTTTACTAGCGGATTGTTTTGCGTTCCTAGATGTAGTATAGAGTTATTTTTTTCACTCATAAAATCATTGATGAATGCAAGGCTATCAAATATTCATTAAAGGTATCATGCATATTTTTATACACGCTTCATTTTATATATAAGTTCTAATTTTTTTTATTACAATTTTTAAAAAAGGAACAAGTATTTTTAAAAAACATTATCCAAAGCGTTATAATAATAATTCTTATTAGGATGTCGTAAAACAAAAGAACACATTGACAAGAAATGAGAAATTAGGAACCTACCCGTTCCTCAAGCTCACTCTCCATTTGCGTCACTACAGCCACTTCCGTACATTCATTTGGTGTTGAAATTCCTGTCTCTACCTCTTTGAGCGTGGGTGTAACCTGTATATGGAAGTAGATGTCAAATATTTAGCAAGTAGTAATTCATCTTTGAAAAAAAAATCATGTTTTTGCACCCCTCCATCCTACATTTTTGTTTATTTATCCTTTCACATCCTTGTTGAACTATACTCCCAAAGGAAAATATAGAAATGTCACCATAATGTCCATTTGATATTTCCCACCGCCAAAACCCATTAGTTGAAGGTATAGATACATATCTCTATCTACAAGAAGAGGAGATTATTATAGGAAACCGAAAGGTAAAAAGAGAAAATAGAAAATTACCACTGAGCTTCGAGACAAGCATTCATCGCTCTCACAACGGGATAACAATTCTGGGATTCCTCGCGAGTCCTGGTTAGACAAATGTCAACAAGCAAAAATAGTTGTAAATTGTCATATATTTGAGTAATTCGTAATCATTTTTCATCACGTAATAAGTATTAGTAGTAAGTAAAAGTACCATTTTCCATCCCATTTTGCAAAAATATGAAAAAAACACACACAAAAGTATATATAGTCATATAAATTATATGTTCGTCTTTCCGTCAAGCACATGTCAGCGCATGCCCTTAGTATAGTACAGTGCAGTGCCCAAAGGAGTTTATAAAAAGTCATAGAATATTTTTTTTAGTGGGGGAGTTTTTTATAAAACATCCAAAATAATAAGTAATTTTCTCTCCCCCTTATTTGTAATGATGAGCATTCCGTTATGAGAAAGGACAAAGCTAAAAAAGCACAGGAGTTAGTTTGTAACTTGTAGAAATTGGAAACAATTAGCTTGAACACGTTAAAAAAGAATAGTTTTAATATTTTACTGGTTTCGTGCTTATTACAAACATGCATACTTACATACATACAAACATGCATACCACGGCGCTGGGAAAGTATGTCACTGAAGATTGGAAGTTGGGAGATTTTAATTAACACACGCATACAACAACACACAGCACTTGATACGATTTAATTAGTGTTCCGCAAAAAGGAATATCCAAATAATGGAATGGGGAATTATATGAAAACAATGAAAATCATCCAATTGTTTGTATTATATAAAATAAATATCAAAGTTATACATACATGTATATATGTATAATTTATATGTGCTCTTTGAAATTCTATTGTAATCCGTGGGAATATTCCCTACATGTGGATTTTATGAGTAAATAATAACCATTGTACTTGAGGAGAGGGACAAATATAATAATATATAATTTACATGGCATGGTAAGAAGACTATGTTTTTTGTGTGTTATTTACTCACTTGCAATAACTGGATGGAAAAGGTACATAATAAATTATTTTATTTGGACTGACTACACATGTGTATAGATAGGTATAATATGTATATTTATCTATGTGTACATTTATATAAAAGTGGAGTGTACATTTAGGGAAGTGAGGGATGAGCATCTACGTGTATACATATGTGTGGACATGTGAATGGGAAAGGAAATTAAAAGGAGGATTTGAACATTCTTCTAACCCCATTAATTCGTTCCATATCTGGTGAGCCTCCCAGCATCATGGTTAATGTGTTTAGTTGTTCCGAAACTTCGGTTAACTTTTTAGACGAACTCTTACAACTCTCTCGACTGCAACTCTGTAAGTAAGTATAGGATTACATATAGAAGCGGTAGGTGGTGAGTGCTCCAAAAGTAGATACATTTCAGTGATCAATTGCATGAAAAAAATGTATGGGTGTTGGAAGGAACACCTCCAGAAAATTGCTAACTTCTTTCTCTCTTTCCTATACACTCAACGTCCATTGAATGGCTGTTATCGTACTTTAAGTGGTCTCTCCATACAATGTACTAAATGGGATAATAATAGGCCCTCAACCACTGAATTAACTGTAGTAAAGGCATTAATTTCCCAAGTTGACTTTTTCTTTTGGATCTATATATAATATATATAGACCCAGAGAGTTTTTAGTTGTTAGAAAAGGATCCGTAGATTAAACACAAAACGAGTCAAATAAAGTCGATTAAAGAGTTTTGAAAAAGTTAGAAATGTTAACATTCTTTGAGGAGATTTTCAGACTCATGCAATTTTTTAAATAAGAATTTTAGGAGAAATCTCATGCTTTTTAGTCATCATGGCAAAAACAAAATACATATAGGATTTTTCATTTTCTTCCTCTTTGATAATTTGAGCTTTTGTTGCCACAAATTATAGGCTGTCACTTCCCTTGTATGAGATATATGGATTCCTTACCTGAATTTGTGCCGCAATATTTTTGATATCTCTGTCCACACCAAACAGACCGCCTTCATTTTGAGCGAAAATATCTAAATCATTGGAAATTGCTTGATGTCCAGGGTTATAGCGTTGATAACTATGACTATGAGTTTCCAGCTCCTTTTGAAGACTTCCCACCGTCGCCTCTCGACTTCGCAGCTCTTGAGAGAGTGTCGTGACCAACCTCTCCGTATTGGCTGACCTTTCAATTGCTTCTTGTAAAGTACGCTGTGAAAAATCAAAAGAATCAACCATTGTCATTTTTGAAGATGAATACATTTTTTAACAGATTTCCAATTTCCAATTAAATTATTCCCAATTATTTATGTACTATAAAAGAGATGTTCAGCCCACATAATTAAGTATCTAAGACGGGTATAGGACTATATGAATATACTGAGAATTCCGCTCGATCAGTTCAAGCAAGGGGGAAATCTCCAAGTTAAAATTCCATAAAAATGTCTTGAAAAGTAGAAAGGAAAAATGCGTCAAGATTCCAGCAAGTGTATGTATGAAGCTAATTGAGATAATTCTATTTATTTCTGTGCATACATATATACGTACATACATACATACATATGCAAGTAATATATATTGCACTATCTGGATGAGAGACTTAATTGAATCCAGTTGAAGTCTACATCATAGGAAATTAAATTGATAAAAGCAATTGAGGCAAGGATAGAAGGGACTTTATTGGAAGAGAGCATATCACCACCGTTTGATGCTTGATTTACTTGAATCCGAGAGTGTCACGATCTACGACTTTCTTTCTCCTTCTTTTTATAAACGAACTTACTTTTCTGCTTTAATACTAAAGGGAAGAGAATACTATACATCGCCTTCCTACCTAATGCACCGGAATTGAGGAAAGAAAAGGGGCAACTGGCAGAAATCTCAATTAAATTGGACCATCAGTGTGCATGTATAGAGGGAGAAAAGCAATAGACCTGATTTTTAACTTAAATGATCTTCGGTGCTCTCTTAAAAAATAATCGTTTCTTCACTTCTAGCTCAATCAAAGATTTAAGAAAAAACCATTTCACTACATTCAACTGAAAGCCCTCAAGTTTACATACATATTTTATTCTGCTAGAAGGGAAAGAAAAATGCCAAGTCTAACCCCAATTGTTAATCCCAAATGTAGGATATCAAATGTCAGTTCCTCATGTAATTTCCTCCTAAACTTCTGCCAACAATAATGTCTACTGGTAGGTTAATGCATCTGCATAAAATATGGGTCAATGCTCCTGTGTATTCCTCAGGCTCTCTAAATTTTAACCAATATCTGTAAACCCATTCAGGTCACATATTCCCCCCAATTCGGAGGTTTAAACTCGTTGTCAGTTTAAGTTACCATTTTCTATCTTCCACTCTAGATTTCCTACAGCCAGGTACTTTCTCAGACATGCTTTTTTTCCCTGTGATATTGCGTCGTATGGAAAAAGGAATTGCTATTTAATTTCTATTGTATTTGAAATAGAATGAAACTGTTTTTTTACTCCCTTTTCCTTCTAACAATAAGAATCTTATTATCATTCGTTGGCAGAAGTTTTTGTTTGCTCTGCAATAACGGATTCGTACATGTGCAGAAGGAATTGTTTTTATAAAATGCTTATCTGCAGCAATAATAATCATAATAATAATTCTTGACACACATGAGTTTGGATTTTTAATGGGGAAAGATTATGCAATAACTTCCAGCACGTACTTTTCGTTGAGGCTAACTAAAAGCAAGAAGAGAAAAATGTTCTCATCGTTTCACTCCTTTACGAAGTTCATAACTGCAGTCCTGTCTATTTGTCTGATTGTGATAACAATGATAATTACATTTGGCCAATGAACGTAATGTAGGGAAGAGCTTTTTGTTTTGTCAGGTCGGAATAATAATTACTGATCATTCACATGCGAAAATTATAATAATAAGAGGCTACCTCAAACTTAAGGTCCACCTAATTCAAGTTAGAGTAAAATCAAATCGATTACATATTCCTCCTTCTGCTCGATTGAACTGAATGAGCAAGGATGAGACGGGACTTGGGAGTACAGGAAAGAATTTCAAGACTCTGCACCAACCAGAGGCAAAATATATGCGATTATAAAGTGGCAATTCTACAGCTTGGAGGAGGCATAAGAAATAATAAATATATGTGAAAGAGAAAAACCTGTACTAGCCTCAAATCTCAATATTATCAATAGATAGCAACGTATACATAATTGGTTTACATTACTGACATAAAGAGGAATTTTTTCCTTTTAAGACTCCTCTCTCACCAGGAAGACCCCAAAGAAAGGCACGATATCTTTGAGCCAAGCACGTACATACGAATTACGTACATATTTACACTTACTCCAATGATCCCTTGCACTGAACTTGAGTATAAGTTGGGCAGACTGAGAGGATACGTATCTACATGCCTATATCAGTATAAGTAAAGTATACGACAGGTTACGTATGAGACTTGGTCGGTCCTATGATAGGAATAACGGAAATTTATTCTTTACCTAGAAAACAAGTTGCAACTCACATTTTCTCAGAGCAGGTTTACAAGACACTTTGTAATAATTTACCATTTGCACAACTTGTAGAGTACATCAATTATATTTGTTACTGGGCGCGAGAAGAGAGAGAAGAGAAGAAAAAAACTAAGGGAATTTAACCAAATCATAGCTCTCGGCCGTCCCTTGAGGCTCATCACAGTGATTTAATAGGTACATACGAAACCATAGGTATGCACATAAACTATGGATATTACATAAACTTATCGATAATAAATATTGAAAAAAACCAAGTTGATTTCATGCCATCAGTGACATAGTGGCCCACCCCCACAAGATCCCTATCTACACGTAGTGACAAGGCGGCTCTTTAGCACAATAATTTGCAGCAGTGATCAGCATGCACCATCTGAACTTTGTTCAACTTTTCCATATATGTAAATGAGATTCATTTGTTTTTCTTGTTTTTTTCTTCTATCTCTCTGTCTCTCTCCACTCTTTCTCTCCTCACAATTCCCATACCAATCGTGTAGGTAAAAACTAACAAATTCAACCATCTCTCCCCACTTCCCATAGATTTAAGGCCCCTTCCCTAAAGAATTGTAGTAGCAGTTATTGGAATTACGGATTACTGGGTCATTAATAAACCTCCATATAATACCAAGATGCATATCAAGTACGAATGTGCTTTGCTATTGGCAGCTGGATTTCTACTATCAGAACATCTAAAAATTTCTTATCAATTTCCACCTATAAGCTCAATAAAAGCCTTAGTACTTGAGAAACATTGCTCCAAATCTTGAAACGGCCAAGAGGATTTTCCCTTTGTTAGAATATCTATTTAAAGTTTTTCTAAATGGCACGATCAAGAGAAAACAAAAGTCTAGTTTTTTTTTTCAAAGTAAGCTCCTTTCAAGTCTTAGTGAGTCAATCTGAATGAAATAGATTTTGCCGGCAAAAGTAAAAACATAGAGAGAAAGAGAGATTACACAAATAAGTATATCAATCGGTCATTACCACAGTTTATTTTATCACGAGTTGAATCACTGTAAATTCTCTCTCTATATACTTTAACATAGGCTTGAGAATTCCTCTAGCTAGAAAGATAAACAGTGTGATTGTAAGGAGATAGCAATGATACTTCACAATCCAGAGAATTGACTGACGTGGTCAGATGTAAGAGATTTCACTTGTGAAAAAAATTCAGCTTTAACCACGTATACGCGCAAATGATTGAGCTATACATCAGTTTACTGAGTGGGGTAGAAAGATGAGTATCAGATATTCTTTTATTGGAGTAAATGAACGAGACCAATTAGTACTAACAATATATAAGATAGCATTATCTCTTGTCTGATTACGAATCACACCAAGTCTAGCAAAATATGATGAATGGATATGGAAGAGAATCGTTGAAATTCCTTTGTAGCTTATGTACCTACAGTACAGTACCTACACGTTATAATGTACAGCTCAAGTATACGCTTGTGAGCTGCCCCTTGATATGATTAATTTTTTTTCTTCCTTCACTAATGGTCACGTACGCCTTTGCGTTTTTTTTATCTTTTGACATATTTTTTTTCTTTCTCAAGCCACAAACGTATATTTGAGCTTAAAACCATTGTTTACATAATTTGCTACCCGTGTCACAGCTACAAATGTTAAGATTTTAATGCTTCTTATTACGATGACATGACGACGCTCATGTCCGGATCTTTGGTACAGTAAAGATAGAGGTTACAGTATGAGAAGAATAACTTTGAAATGACAATTTTTTTTGTTCCCTAAATAAGAAACTCCCATTTGGTTTAATTTTTTTTACAACTACACACTCTATACTCACTACTCGAGAGACTGACGGCTACTTAAATACAATAAGATTTGATACTCACCTCAAGGTAGAGAACTTCCTCCCGGAGCATCCCGTTGGTACATTCAACATCAGCCAATTGCTTATGGACCTCATTAAGTTGAGCTCGTAATTTTGATATCTGATATAACGAAGAAAATTTAGAGTAAATATTATCATTGTCAATCTTGTTGTACAAAGATATTCTCACGCCCGTTATCATCCTCAAGGTATTCGTAGAATTTCTATGTAAGTATCCATATGTACATGAATGGATGGAAGGGAGGAGAAAATTCACTTGTTATAAATATTGAAAGGATCCTTGGGAGATATGGTATAATGAAAGGGAAGCTTAAAGATTTTGTTTGTCCTTTCTAAAATGTGTGTTTTCCATTTTACTTGTGACAATGCATGTGAGAAGAAGAAAAAAGTTTGGGAGCGATTTTACACTGATTGCTATTTGCATATTTTCATTCACGACAGATTTTCTTACTCGGTGATATTTGGTCATGGACATTGAGAGTTTTAAAAAAATCATTTCGAGATTGCAAAATGCAAACATAAAGAGAAGAAGCGCAGGAGACGAGTTTTTTTCTGAGAGGATTTGTTTTTATGGGGAAAGACGGTTGCGGCAAAAGGTTAGGAAATATTGTGAGAATGAACTATTTTTGATTTCATCAAGTTAAAGTCTGCTAGGGGAAGAAATATGGTGTTGAAAAAAGAAGAAGAGACTGGTTGGTGGATGCAGAACGCGTGAAAATAGGGGTAAAGACAGAAGTCAGTTGAAAGTCATGCATGCATGTGAGTCTACAAAGAGATTACAAAGGCTTAATAGGAATTTAGAGATTGAAAAAAGGAGATAAAAAAAAGAGAGGAGCTGTACGTATGAGTATATATGATAAAAGATGGGTGAAGAAATAAAACCTGAGATTGTGACGACGTGGCGTTGTTTTCAAGAAGATTGTCTTTTTCCTCCAACTCATCCATGAGGCCTTTGACTTTCGCTGCCAAAGTCTGAATTTCATTTTTGTACTTGGCCTCCCGAGAAATTTTTGAATCCAGATCATCTTGGAGCTGGCAACATTTATTACGGAGAAATTGAATCTCTTCTCGTAGTTGAGAGATCCTCTCCAGGCATTTACGTTCACGCCTCTCGACCTGTTCCACTGTTTCCTTCACGTTAATCTCACTCTGCTCCAACTCTTCAATTCGATTTCGAAGTGAGGTTTCAAATCCATGAGCATCCTCAAGACGTTTACGGAGGTTAGCATTAGCTGATAACTCTGTGGCAAGTTTCTCATTTTCCTCTTCAAGTTCTTTCACACGACTCATGACAGACTCTTGGTCAGACAGAATTATTTGCAACCTGTTGTTTTCCTCGGCCAAGTAAACAATTTGTGAGTTGTCGCTTTCAAGATACTCCGTGGGTGGGCTGGTGATAATGTTTGGAGTGGTGAATGCTTTCGCTCCCATTTCTTCCTTCAATCGATCGATTTCATCTCGTAACTCTTTTTCCCTTTGTTCAAACTGAGTTACTTGGTGTTGGAAAGCTTGCTCCAGTCGCATTACTAGGTCATTTTTATTACATTCATTCCCCTTGTCTTCGACCGCACCAGTGTCCGGAATACTGTTACCTGTTACCACGACTCCCACATCTCCCTTTCGATCACCTTTCCATTCTCCTGGGAATAAAGATCTGATTCTGTCAGCCACCAAACCTCCGCCTTTCCCGTCACCTTTCCTTGAGCATACATTATCACTGTTGTTGAGGGATTTGGTGGTAAAGTCACTGGCAGGACTGACGCTCTGTTTCTTGACATTACTCCCGCTGCTCGACGCATCCTTGTCATTACTTAGGGAACCCTGGGCTCTGTCCACAACTTGTTCTAGCTCTAAAATTAAACTATCCCACTTTTCCTGCAAATTTTTCCGCTCTTCTAAAAACTTTTGGCTTTCTCGCAAAGCACTTTCTTGCTCCGCCAGTTTCCCTTCATAATGATTAATTAGTTTCCCTCGCTCTGAATCAAAAATATCTTGGTATTTGTCTATATCACATTCAAGGAGCTCAATCCTTTCTTCGAGAGCCTTCTCGATTCGTAGCCATTCGTTCTTTTGGACGGCAATGATTTCATCGATGAAAGATTGCCAGAACTCCTCACAAGTTTGAGTGTCTGCATTGGATTGAGAGGGCTGAGGAGACTCCTCTCGGTTAATATCACATGACTTGTCACAATGAATCAACACATCTTTCCTGTCACTCTCACCCCGCAGCTTTTTCAAGCTAGGCTCCGCACCAGCTAATTCTCCACATTTCAGCTTATGTTTACGAGAGAGAAGGGTAACTGTGGAGGAAGGGCTTTGGTGACTCTGAGGGATGGCTGATGGTACATTAGTTAGATGTCTCAACGGTGGGTAGAAATAATAATAATGGGTGAAGGCTTCTGTTTGAAATAGTTTTAAGATTGACCACAGGTACCAAAGAACAAGAACTGGGACGCAATTAGCAATGAATTGAACGGAACACTTCATTTCAATGCAGGACTCTTCCAATTCAAAGTTATGTTGCTCATAATTTTGCACTAACGCATCAACCCGAATTATTTGAGAGGATAATTCTTCTTCATGCTCTTGAAGCTGTAGGATTTTCATCCGTAGCTGTTCAATAAACAATTTCTCACTTGACAATTGTCGTTGTAGCAGAGCTTTCTTCTGTCGTAAGTGGGAAATCTTCTCCTCCAATCTAAAAATAACAAGTCAACACTTGATACGATTGTATAAAAAAGCAAGCATGTTCAAGCATAAATCATGTACAAGTACAGTTGTTGACTCTACAACAATCCTTATTATTTTGCACAAAATCCTTATCCGTCCCCATCTCAAATGTCTATCAAGTGTGACTATGATGACTACTCACACTCACAGCGACAACAACATACACACATTTCCCCGTACAATAATCAACGGCCCTTCAAGGCAACCCATTATAAATGTAGGAATATAATTCATATCTAACAGTTACTTACTTCCTTCCGTTAAAATTTCACCATTTACTACACCATGCAGCTCATTGCACATTAACTGCAAAAACACCTAACGCCTACACTGTACTAAATTTTACGTAACCCTCACAATGATTGCGGCTCCTACTAAACTGCACAGCTATTTCCTTTAATATCCCTGAAAAAAACTATAAGAGCACATGTGAGTAGAAATCGTGAACACTATACATACATATAGTTATCGCTTATAGCTGGGGACGTTAACTATTTTACGGTTTTATTCAACTGGGTCCAATACCAAGAAACGATTTGATGATACTCTATGAAATGTATACGTATCCATAATCTCGCTGTACTAGAATAGCACGCATCATCATCTTTGCCGGTCACTGTATTAATTATTATCCATTTCAATTTTCAATGGGATTGTAGAAGGCCCAATAAAATTACTTAGGGTCTCTCCCATAACATTCTCTTAACGTACATCACTAATAGAATTACCAGTCTTTTCGGTTTCGTAGTTCTCGCTTCACTCTACATATGCATGTACATATGATAATTTCCCAAACATTGCAGTCAGTAGGCATGTATCTAACATTATGATATAAATCATAAATATGTGGTAATTAAGATACCCGCAATTTTGAAATAAAATAAATTTGATAATACGGACCCTGTACTACTTGCACGTCATTGTAAGAGCGACGGTAATAATTAAACCCAGGCATTTCAAAATTTCCTACAGGATATCTCTTCATCCCGAAACGGATTCAATCCTTATTTATACTTTCCGATCCATAAAAATGTATGTAGGGAAAATCCCGAGCTATTTACCTTGAAAAGTGTAAATTTATTCGTGAATGCTTCATCTGAGCATATCGTGCCATAAAATCTTTTTTTTCTCAACGGCTCATTACAATTAAAAGCAGTAAAGAGGAAAAGGTAGCTAAAAATATGAAGGGATTTGAAATTAATATATCAATAAACATGCCATAATCTACCTAGAAAGATTGCTTGGGCGAGACAACCACCAAATAATGAATACAAATGAATGACTCATTACGAATAGTAGGACATGGATCGCCTGACAAAAGGGTGTTAGTTGGATATTACCACCATTCCGCTCAACTTCCACCCTATTGCATTGGCCACCTCCGAGTCAGAAAAATGACATGCATAGTATTTACTTTTTACTCCAGTGTTTATAAAATATTTCATTTACCTCTCCCTATAATAAACATACATTTATAACGTACATTTAAATTTACCTTTTAAAACCAATCTCATGTACACAGATGATATAAAAAATTTGCACTAAATTAGCATTTGATTCAGCTATATTAAACACTATGCTCAAATACCATTGTACCCCCTCGCTCCTAAAAGAAATTGGTATAATCTCTTGTACACATTAAAAAAAATAAATAGGTGAATAATAGCTTGAGGCCGTTATGATTAAAAGTTGGAGATCTTTAAGTACTCCATGCAGACAGGATTAAAATGACAAGTAAAGGATACGAGGAAGGGGGTGTAGTAAAAAGTACCACGTTCATATATGTCTATCTCTCATGCATCCTATAATTTTTCCCATTGCATTGTGAGGCTAAGCATGAAATACTGAAATGACATTCACTCACAGCTAAGATACTTAATCTTACTCATTCCCTTCCACCGGATCTACATTCTATGCCAATTTACTATAAAAGCTATATAGTGTTAACTACCTTGCTAATTCTAGGTCTAATTCTCTCAAAGCCTTTTTTTACAAGACCAGCGCAAATATGACATGTATGCATTCTACTGTGCATATACATAAGGAATGATTTCAGTTCTCATACTGGATTATTTCCGCGGTAAGTCAAGACGCTTGGTTGGACACGTAAACAAATATATTTTATCTACTGATGATGAGTCCTCATATAACTGTATTTGACCATGGATGTGTGCCTTGCCTTTGTTATTAAGCTAATACCGCAGTAATGGAATACAGACCGTAGGGATGAAATTGAGAGGGTTTACATTCCCTCTTCTGTGGTTTTTACTCTCCTCCGACGGCTATAGACCTACAACTATCTATTCACTTACATATACATAGAGTTGCTCTTATATATCTGTATCATTGCTGAAGTAGATAAGTCAATTTTCAAGAGAAGATTAATTGCACAAATTACTTGCGTGGAAGGAAATCACGGAGCGAAAAGATCTCAGATGTATTAAATACTATATCTATATACACATGTACATATACATATATACATATATACGTTAGACCTCCCGCAAAAGAAACCATATGACGGTATTTCCCTGGATCCACACATTCACACACACAATTAGTTAGTTAATTTTGTTTGAACAAAATTACTCGCACAATCCTTGACTCTTGCATATGATTTTTGAAAAATGTGAGTAAACTTGAGGAGATATATGTGGATTTTTTGAAGCATATGAGCTGCAATTTACTGGGGTTAAGTACCTTTTTTAGCATGGGACTTGTAGACACCTGAATGAAATTGACTTGATGTGTGATATTGTGCTAGATGTTGCTTGCAACATCTATCATAAAGGTTTACTTAAAGGGATTTTAATAATGTACCAGTCTTAATATATGAATGGATGGCAAGACATTCATGCTTTGGTTAGCTTAGTCATGGGAAAGCAAATCAAGGGAAGTGATGGTGATGCATAGTGTAAAAAGTAGGATTGTTCAAGAAAGATGAATGTGTTCATACAAAGTTGAACAATAGGAAATAAAATTTACTTTTCCTTTGAACTACATCCGACTGACTGTCATCCACCCGCACGTAAATATCATCTGATTCCTGATTGCTAGCAAAATTCATTATTCATTCATCTTGAGTTTGGAAAGAACTCTTATCAAAATTGGATTACGACTGTGAAAGAAGCTACAGCTCATCCTCGAACTCACACGTCCGCTGTACATTAAATGAATTACAAGCTTCTTCCAGAAATATGCAAGGAAATTTAGCCTGAAACATTGTCATAAAAATTTGCCTAATAGGTATGTGCATGATATAAGCTCATGCTATGAGGCAAATCAGGCTTCTTATCTTATCACACAAATGTACATAAATAATAAATGAAGATTTAAAATAATTCTAACGGTTCAAATGGATTTTGTTAAGGTGAAAGGTAGTACTTATGATAATGTAATTAGACGATTTAAAATTAAATTGCTACCTTTGGCACTGATGACGACTGTCATTCTCAGCTTCTTCCATTTCCGAGCGTTCCTCTTCCAGTCGTTGATTTTCTTGTATGAGCAGGTTGACCTTATGTTCTAAGCTATTAACATAGTTGACATCAGCAAATTGTGTGAGTCTCCTCTCAAATTCCTGTATTCTCTGACGGCAAGATTTCAATTCACTAGTTAAATCCTGACCCCTCCGGATTTTATTTTTAGGGCTAGTACTAGGGCCATTTCCTCCTGTTCCTTTCGAAATGGAGGAATCCGAGTTTCTACATTCTCCTACAGTTGAAGCTTCTCGATGTAAAGGTTCAGGATTACTATTGGTGCTAGCGGGACCTTCAGCAAATCGTAGGACAAGGTTTTCAATTTGTGCTGTAAGATCCGTAAGTTCTCGACTAATGTCTTCCTTATGAATTGGTCCATTACTAAAGCCTGCAGTTAGGACAGGCGTGTACGCATCATCATTTACAGACTGGCTATCAAATATCCCACTCTCTTGCAACGAAAGACTATCGGAGCAGTCACTGCAGGAACTACGAGATTCAGCTACGCTGGCATGACTGTTACTACTACTGTCATAATCCCCTCGGATCTGTAAAATAGTACATGTTTATAAAAGATTATTTTTCAAAAATAGTAAATGAAATAAAAAATGTTTCCTCCAACTCTGGACCCAACGACGGTTGTTATGTTATGGTCCTTTGATTCCACATGTTCTACATTATTATGTGTATTAATAAACTCTTGCTGCTACGTTCCAGCAAGCAATTTTGTCATTTTGCATGTCCAAACTAACCTTTCTTCTAGGGTTTCATCTCTCTCTCTCTCCCTTTCTCCCTCACTCACTTACTCCCATTCTTGTGAGTTTGTTCACAATTTTAATCTCAATATTGTTTCAAAAGTCAAGGCCCAACTTCTTTTCCCATTGACATGAAAACTTGTTGAAAATTTCTAACTTTGATACTTTTGTTGGAAATTAAAAGCTGGAAACTTTTCTTTCCGCAAGAAACTTTTCCTACAACGCGTCACATAAATTGTCAGTTCATATGTATTTCCCCCTTTACTATACACGTGTCTATACACTCTATCCATGCACATCATTCCTTCAGCATAGATTTTGCGCTCGTTTAACTTTCAGTTCATAATAATTCCTCTACCCAAAAGCTTTACTGCAGCTCGGAAGCTGAATCAAGCTTAAAATACTAATCCCAACAATCTTAAGTCTCTCAACGACCTGTAAACATACAGGGACATTATGCAATTTAAAATAGGATCACAAACTTTGAAAACACCATTATTATATTATGTAGATCTACAGGAATCCTCAAGGAATAGTCTTTTGTCATTTCTCTATAAGCTTCTCCTTCCCCCTACCAATATTTAACGCCTACATATAAAAATCCTTGTTGTGATATTAACACACGCTAATATACAGTTTGTCGTTGTAGTGGCGATTTTCCCTACTCGAATCCAAGAATTGGTACTCGTATGGTCTGAAAGTGGTTCATGTACGTGTTGTGCCTGAGTATATTGACATGAATTCCCCACCAATAGTTAAAACACATGCTTACGGTTAAAGCTACTTACTTTTAGCTTTAACTAAATACATAGACGGTGTACATATAGAAGTAGAGAGGAAAATATATTACGGTTGATGAGGCGACGTGCTCTGTCTCCATTGCCATTAATTCCTGGTCATATTATACCACACCAAAAGTTATTATCCATTACTTATCCTGATTAAAATATGCTCCCATGTATTTGAGGTTCTGTAGCAAATTTCATGTGGAAAGGTATAAAATACCAAGAACGTCATGAATTAAAGATTCCACAATACACATCCATTGGTAATAGTCAGCCTGTGGGATTTACACAGGGTGAAGTAAACTGACGACTGATGTTGTGCAAAATGTTCTTTTTTCATGCCTTCTTTTCTCTCTCTCTCTCTCTCTCTCTCACACACAACCATACTTACATGTATAGCTAGACACTTCCTCCTCTTGAAGCAAGTGCTTGGTTGGAAAAAGCCTTAGGTCCGATCATAAGCAGCAAGCATAGAATTATCAAGAGGAGTAAAGGTAAGAGCTTACATTACTTATTACAGCCTCATTGACTACGAGTACGAGTGCTTTCCTTCTCAAATGTACACAGGAGGTTGATTGAATTTCTTTTGTGACTCAACCCACCCTTCATTGAATGGCTACACTTCTCTTCCATTCAATCACTTTCGTGATCGACCAAATCGTTTGTTTTAACCGAATTACTCTCTAAAAGTCCTCACTATACTCGCAACTAAAACATTGGACGAGATAAAACAAGTTGCTAGTTTTCTTATTTTCTAGTTTGCTACAAAAGAAGAGCTTTTTTCTTATGTTCTTCTAGTAGTAATGAGAAAGTATGTGTGTGTCTTTTGCTCTAGTAAAATGCTTTTATTCTTGTACTCCTTATTCTCTTACTCATTGACATAAAACATTTTGAACAAGCTTCCTCTTTCTCTCGTCTCCCCCCCCCCTCTCTCTCTCTCTCTCTCTCTGCTCAAGACTCTAACAATGCGTACTTGGAGCATCTACTTACTCTATTTTATAGGCAATTAATTACTTGACATTGTTTCTCCCCTTTACAACCACTACATAATTTAGTCAATGTTTATTACGCTCCAAGTTGATTTATGACTTCAAGCTCTCCTGTCACTACATAAGGCACGGGAGTTTTAACAAGTATTAAATCAAGTACTAACTCCTATTGCTCCTAACTTTGTGGTATGCAGAGGAAGAAGAAGGACAAGTCATACATAAATGGTACAAATATGTATTTCCATGGGATTTCTTTACTAGTATTCCAGTTATGGAGAAACCTCCCTGTACACAGTCAAAATATCATCAAATAATAATGCCCGCATTGAGAGGCCTTTACATTGAAGCTTTCACATATATTTTCCTATGTAGCTACTAAATATCTATATAATATGAAAAAATCAAGCTACTCCTCCAAGTCACTTAAATGAAATGAGAGGGGAAAAAGCATTTCAAGTAGGTATGACTAGCTCGTATAACATTCAATTACTACATGCCTTTTACAATCACAACAACAACCCATATACTCTTCATACACAATAACAAACAAATGTATAAAAAAAATTAAAGGATGAAATCTAGGTAAAGTACATACTTTTATCCTTGCAGATTCTATTCACTTTTCCTCTTTTATGACAAACTGAAAACAACCTTTCGTTCTCTTGCCAAATACTACTAGTAAGATGTATGTTGTTTAGTTTCTCTGTAAACCACTGACAATAAAAGTAGCAAATATTCATAAGAAAGGATTTTACTCATGGAAGCGGCGGCGGCCTCTCTCTCTCTCTCTCTCTCTCTCTCTCTCTCTGTTTTTTAATATTAATGATGTGGTAAAAATGCATTTGAGTGCACCATGTTTTTTTACAATTGCTGGCACGGCGCCTTATAATAAAGCTGTTATGAGAATTTTTATAGAAATAAATCTTGCATTAAATTTCCAAAAAAATACATGGGAACGAGGACAATTCATATACAAAATATATGTAAATTATCCTATAACTTTACTAACTACTTATGTTAAGAAATGAGTGAGTGAGAGATGAAACTTATGTGTACATTACACGTAGATAATAATTCAACCGCCGTTTAAGATTAATTAAAGAGTCGGGGCAATTGTCAAAAAGGAATTAGTGACGAACCGTAACTTCCGTGGGTACTTCCGCTCCATGATACAGAGCAACATCAGAACTTGATGATAGGAGGCTTCGGACATGGTTGCTCTTCTTTCGATCCTCAGACCCGCTCTATAAAAAAACAAGTTTTCATGTAATCATTCATATGATATCGTAACGTGATGATAGCTCTCTGTATGCAAAATCATTGGTAACTTAACTAACTACCCAAGGAATTTTGACTTTTCAACAGATGCCAAAATGCATGCAAAAGATTAAAAGATTATGACAAATACATAATATTCGTGTCAAGGGGCATTATATAGTGGAGAATATTGGAAGGATTGGAGATTTATATAATGATTTCCTTTCCAACTTTATACGTTTAAGTACATGGTTAATTAAAAAGATAGTAGGAACATCCATGGAATGGGAGCTTGACTCGCATGTAATATTTTTGACAATTTTATGGATTGGATTATTCTCTCTCTCTTCCTCTAAAAAGTAATGAAATGACTTTAAATTTTTCATCGAAAGACATTCCATGCAATTAAGAATGGTGTGACATGTCTTAAATGTATGTTTAAGATCCTTTAATTACGTGAGAATGTTGAGTAAACTTTCACAGTTAGAATAATTTTAGAATTCAAATATGCGTTTTGGTTGTAGTACTTGTGTGTACTAGAATTGGGAGGAAAAAAGATTCTTTTGATAATCTCTTTCAAGTGATCTTTAAAGGTTTATTACCTTTTACTATCTCTTTTAAAGTTTTCATTTTTATTTCCTTTTCCATGTATCTATACACAGTACACACACACCCTTCCTTTAAAACTAACTGACATATTGTATTTTGCCTTATTTTTTTATTATTTTACATCTGACAATCAGAAACTTTTTACCTGGATGTTGATTATACATGTATATGGGACATGTAGTTAGTTTTAGTATGTACGTATAAATAAGAAGGATTTACGACTATTTAAATGCAAGTCCTAAATTTTTGGCTTTGCAAAAAGAAATTTAAACTGGTGGTAATGAGTAAAAGCATTGTTCCATGTAGTCTAAGCCATGTAAATTTTTTCCACACTAGGAACTGTCACCTTAATTGCATTTTTTCATAGAAATTAAATGGCCAAATAAGTCTTGAAAAGCGACAATATGAAATAAATGGTTAGGGTGGTGTACAGAGAAGATTTTGCAAGAGTATTATCGTAATTGCTGAGGGATGCTATTTGTTGTAAATATTGCAACAGCAAGAGAGCTCTTGGGAAAAAAATAATATCTTTATTATTATTTGACGTGAGACGTCAAAAAATTATGGGCTCTTATAATAGTATGAGAATGTCATAAGAAAAAAAATGATTCAATTTATGTATTTCTATATATATGTAGGTAGAGAATAGAAGGCTATGGTAATACCTGGGATGAATGATTGCCTCCAAGTTCTTCAATTTCGAGGAGTCGGAATTCAAGGAGTTCATTCTGATCTTTACATTCTCTTAATTCATCACGAAGTTGACGGACTGTTAACTCAAGGGACAGAATCTTATTACGTTGGTCCGCAGATGATGACTCGTATGGAATAATTGGCTGGCCATCGGTAACATTCCTAATTTCTAAATTTGAGGCATGATGATTCAAGGAATATTTTTCATCGGATGCCTGGCTCGAGCAAGATGTAGCCAAAGGATTTCCACTCTCAGACAGGTCTTCAATCTCACTGCATTCTTCCTCACTCTCTGCCTCTGGAAGTGTCTCCAAAGCGGATCCCGCATACTGTCAAGAGTAGGAAAAAAAGTAGTTTGTTTTTATTAAGTATACAGAGAAAAAACATTAGGGAATTCACCTGAAAGAAGGAAGAAGAGGAAAAAAAATTTTTTTTGCGAGATATATAATGGTATGGAGCTACATATGGATATATACTTAATTAGAAAAGGGCACAAAGTCCCTTGCATGTGAGAAGGGGATAAAAGTAAGCAAGCGCCATCAAATAATATATTTCACGTTAAGAAATAACAAAGCACCTATTTTAATTTTATTTATTGCCTTGGAGCCATTCAGAAAACCCACACCATCGGTTTCGTGAATAACACAGGAAGCGTGAGTGATTAGATCATTTGCGGTGGTGGGGAATCTTAAACAATCTATCTCACCCAAACAATTTCCTACTATCCCAATATTTTACACACACATTTTCTTCTATATACATTCACTTTTTTCTCGTCTCTCTCTCTTTGTAAAGGTACAAGTCATAATAACAATTATTCTCAAATTAAATATACATACAAAACTATTTCCCTTTCCAGGTATAACTAAACTGTAGCCTTTTTAATAGTCATTGAACTTATAAATATACAAATTATACAATTAAACTGAGTCTTCAAGAGGAGATTCTTCATGGAGATGTTTTTTTGCATACGCTATTAATTTTTTTATCCTTTCAAAAAAACTTCAATTTAGCTATGATTCCCATTGATATACATATAGCTACGCTTACCTTAAGTTTAGACATTATAAGGAAAATAAAATTTCCTTGGAAAATTTCTCATTCTTTTTCTACTCTACAACCCACACGCTCTCTTAGAGTTGAAAAAAATTAATTGAGTAGTAGTGTATGTATTTTTTGATAATTGAAATTATGGGAGGAAGTTTAAAAACTTGCTCTTGTCGTTCATTTCACCTCAAGTTGACATTTACTCAGACCTTTTTTCTCACAACATGTATTGAGAATTTTCCATTAAAAATTGATAAATTATCAAAGAATTACGTCAGTGCAAAGTTTCAAAAGTTTGTGTAGTTTTGAAAAAAAAATTCTCTCTTTTTTTCATCCTTATTAATTATTATTACTTTCTTAAGAAGTCTTTTAGGTTGACAAGTTGATTCAAAGACACGTCACTCTCGAGTATGTAAAATTTGCTAAGTTTCATACCCTTTTGACTGCCTATACTTTCAAATAAGCTTTAGTATAGTAGAAATGTAGGGAAATTGATACATGGTTTTAGCTTTGGTTTTTAAGAGCAGTGGAGAAGGAAGGATTTTTTGACGACAACCTATACTAGTAATATTATTTCAAAATCTAAGAACTTTTATCATTTGATTTATTGATCATTGACAATTATATATGTCTGACCAATCCTTATATATTTTGGCTAATGTGACAAAATTAGATTTGTTTTGGTAAGTTTTCCTGCAATAGTAGTCCTATGTGCATAGTCTTTCCACTTATTGTATTTCTCCTTTGCATGACCTACTACAATTTCAACTTTAGCAATGCACTTGTATAGTAATCTCTTCCCTATAATTGGTATTCCCAAGACAGAGCGAGAGAGTGAGGTGTGTGGAAAAAGCTTGAAGAAATTTATAAATTTATATGTAAATAAAATTTTTGTCATACATGGTTTTTTTCCCTTTTTAATAATTTTCATTTTCCTCCTCGATTATATACACACCACCTTGCAAATAATATTTCCTGTCAAAAGGAACTTCTGCATATGTCTATTATACCACAGCTTTGCCTAGCTTTTTAGTATGGTTCCCGTGAGTAGTAATTCTGACTACAATTAAATTCAAATAGTACACACACGCAAGCCTTTATGAATACAAAAAATATACATACTTTGGAACTTGAGGATGCTTAAGCTTCAAGTTGTAATAAATTAAGTTTTTCCTCAAATGAGCTTGTATTTCTAGGACCAATCACGACTTTGCACGATGGTAAGGGAATTGACCAAAATATTTTTTTTCTTGTTA
>JAQFXU010001317.1:0-30829 GCA_034693705.1 Spatulosminthurus flaviceps | reverse complement strand
AAAGCGTACTTCAAATTCAATCGTTTCGAGTTTCTGTATGTCATTCCATTCTCCATTATGTAACATCTTTAATCTGTTTGAAAAAAGTTTTAAACAAATAAAAGCACAATGAAGATGAAGTTAGTAATTTAGTATAATTATATTAGCTCGGCTTTAATATTTTAAATTTTTAATGAAACGTAGCATGTGGCATAAAAAAGGCACAAAATGATGTATGAAGGTTGGGAAAATATTAAATTAAATTTTTAGTACTTTTTCTCGAATTAACCCCAAAAATTATCATTTTGGATATTACGCTCGGCAAGACCTAGCGATTTAGTAGTCTACAAAAGTTATGCTTAGGAAGGGTACAAACCGTTGTGTCCCACTCGCGAAAGTTTTCCAGCAGATTTATTCTTATGATAAAGATTTTTGAAGAAATTTGTTCCATAATCGTAAAGTATGAGAACGCACCCTACGAGAATTCGCAATGCTATTTAAATGGCGTCCTTGTAACAAGATAGTAAATCGAATATTTGTTGCAAATATTCGATTTCTCCTAAAATAGGTGGAACAGGAACTTCAGAAAATACCGGATTTCGTAGTTTATCCTTGCCTTGACTTTAAGCCCTTGATCATCCAAAGAGACCTAAGGGTTCGCAAGTTATCTTAAAATATATTTTTTGAAGGGGTGAGCAAACGCGTGCCTCAATTCTTTTTTAGCAAGCGATTTTTCAAAAGTCAAAATTTTCAAAAACTCTAAAACTTGCAAATCAGAAAAAACGCATCTTCGTTAGAAATCTCGCTTCGATTTGTCGGGATTCATAGAACCCAAAAAGAGTGGGTAACAAATACCAATGGTCGACTTCGTTCAAATGAATATCCCAGCTAGAAGTTCAAGCAAGGAAAAAACTACCAATTTAATTTCGAAATTATTTAGAAATTTCCAGCAGAAAAACGATTTGAACACGTAAACACAGCGTTGAAAAATGATCTGTTTTAATATCGAAAGAAACGTAGTAGGAAAAACGATTTCAACAAAAAAAAGTATGAAACGACGTTTGAAAAGTTTCAATATCGAAAAGTTCGGAAGTAGGACAAGGACGGAAGTATGGCTGATATGATTCTACTACTTTATTCTTTCATTTAAAAGGTAGGAACAGTTGTTGGGGAAACCAATTATTTTGCTCCATTCTAACTTATACTGCGATATTTACGCTCTATTTGTTAATATACTTTATTGGGGATACAATATTTTGCATAAGTTTCTGTGGAGACTCGATTTTAGTGCTGTCGGGGTTATATGATTAGCATTGTCGGGGTTACCGCCATTGGGATTACCTTCGAACTCCTTTGAGATACTCTGTTGATAGACTGCCATAGACAACAGTATTTCAGTAAAAAAAAGTTTAAACTGTACTAAAGGAAAGGTTCAAAGTAAGAAGTAAGAAAACCGGAAAGCTAGACGAATGGAAAAATTCTGGATTGAGACAATCACTCCAAAAATGTCTAGGGTTTGCTCCCTTGAAAACAGTCTGACCATAACCACTGATCTTCAAAATGTGGACGACTATTAATATTCTGTAAAATTGAAAAAAAAAGTTATTCCCTGGGGTAGAGGCTGCTAAATATCAACAACAATGGCTTCTCAGGCTTTATGTAAGTAATTTTGCCTACATCATTTTCTGACTGTGAGCCTATATACCTAAGAAAAGGAAAATGAAAACTCATCGTCGGTGTCAGTATTTACGCTCTATTTAACCACAAAAGAATGAGTGTCATGATTTTATATAGTTACTCGTGGCGCTTAGAAATTCCTATTAACCGTTCTTTGTTCTGTCAAGCTGGTTCTGCTTTTGTAACAAAATAGTTGTAATCGCTTGTTTTAAAGCATAAGAAAAAACATTGACCTATTTTGGGTTTGGGCAATCAAACCCAATTATATAACGATTCTGTGCATGTGACAGAAGTTGCTATGTATAGGTAGGCATCAAATGAAAGTTAATTTTCCTATAGTAAGCCTGCACTGTATCATTGGTTAAAATTTATATAACAATGATTAGCCCGTAAATACTCTCCTTTATTTAAATCGATACTTCAACATAATTCTAACCAAATAAGCACATATGACTGAATATATGTAAATGATTGAGTAAAATGTTTATAAATTTCATGAAAAATTGGGTTATGTAATTGGCTCACCGGATATGCACAGGACCTGGGAACAATCTTTGTTTCGTTCTAAATGAATATAAAAAAATTATTCGTATTTTACCCCGCCAAAGATTCAATATTTCCAAAAAAACAATACAAATAATGTTGTATAAGGCAACGAGATGACAAAACTTATGCCTATTCTAATGCAAACGTTATACATACCAGTTTCAAAATTCTGCATTCTCCAATAATTCATTAACTTACAACGGAAAACATACATAGTATAAATATATAGTATAGTATAGCCAAACTGAAGTGTCAGAAATCATACTTAAGTACTACATGAGAGGAGCAAACATTATTTATCGTTGACGGCCCTGGGCCTTGTACATATGTAATGCTTGTCAGCACACAGTATCAGTCCTCCTGTTGGCACACACCTGGTATATACATGGTGGAGAGGTGAAGTTACATCGTTCCATGCCAGCGAGCGCATTAAGTAGCCATAGCGCTGCCGATTAGCATAATAGCATCGCGTGTAGGTCAACATTTATCAAAACTTTGCGGGACCTAATGGCAGGGAACAAAACACAAACCCAAAAGATCCGAAAAAGGAAAGTAAGAGGTAACCCAACAGAAATGCTTCATGTATTGAGGACTCATTTTCCCCTACCAACCAAAGAACGGTGGGGCCTTCTCCAAAAGTCTTGCTCCAATTTTAGTACCATTGCCAAACTATATAAGATAACAAGTTTCAGCCCACTTTGCAATCAGTACGAGGAGGTTTCATAGTCTGAAAAAATTCTACCCGAATGATCAGATGCATGACATGCCGCCATGCCGGCAATAAAAGCATGACAATTAAAAGCACTCACGATATCCATAATATAGTGGAAAGTGAATATGTGGAAAGAAAAGAGCAGAGTCACGATCACGGCATGCGTACACGAGATACAGTTCTGATCAGCGTCAGTAGTAAGAAAGAGAGAGAGAGAATGATAGGATCTATAAAGCGATTGTAACGACTATATGTAGAGATACACAACTTTAAATAAACAATGAACTTATTGCATTACATGTTCTCAAGCCTGAGAAGCCTATCATTGAAGTTGTAAGCCTATACAAGGCTGTTAATGTGGATCATCCAATTCACAATTTTCCAATACAGGTGACGAAGACGATGATTATAAGTCAAACCCGTCACTTCCTACTTTGCAAGGGAACTACCCTACGTCCTGCAGTCCTAGCTTGTACGAGTCGAAATAGGGCTTTATAATATAAAAAATAAGAGCGACGTACGTAAAATAGACTATATATATAGTCACGTAGGGCGTTTTTTGCTCTGCTTTTAAAAATAAATTCATGCTCTTCAATTGCCGATAGCCGTTTTGGATTTATTTACACGAGGTTTCGACTGTGAGTCTTGTTTTGAAACCTATAGTATAGAACACGATCAAGATTTTGGACTGATTTCGCTCCTTCTTGTAGAGAAGGCAAGGAGTATGGATTTATATTGATTGCTCATAATGTATAAAAATACCTTGAATGAATTACTTTATAAAGAATAAAAACAACACAATGCCTATGACCACCCGGTAAGGAATAGGGCCTTGATGCAGGTTATTCCGTTACCTTTTATTTTTGCAGTGTGTGTATATTGCATTTGACGAAAGTTCCTTTGTTGTTAAAAGGTTTAATTTTTTAAGCAGTAGCTTTTGGATTCATTTTTCAAATGGAAACGTAGTTACATATGCATATAAAGTACCAAGCAATGACCAAAGAATGTACGAAATTCGGAGGGGGCTAAGGAAAGCCATACTGTAACTACCGGTTCACTAAAATTACATAATGGTGGTCGTTAAGCTTGTAATTAAAATTACCCCCTACTAGGGAGTAGCTTTTTCGCCATTTAGATTTTTACCTTAATTACAAAATTTAGGACTACAATTAAGGCTACGCGTGCGTGCAACGGAAGAAAAGAAACTCAAGTATTTTCAGGCAAAATCTGAGAATGGATTTGGTGATGTTAAATTACTGGTTTGCTATACTCCTAGTTGCATATTCTCAACAGTTCCCTCACTTTTTTCCATTTCGACGACAACAAACTGCAAACTGGCATTGTAACATCAGAAATACTTATCAAAGAAGTCGTGGTATGGTCAATGTTTGCCATGATGTCGACGAACAACTTGAAAAATCTGCAAGTATTTAGTCAGTAATTAAAATAATATTATAACTTTAATTCTCTAACGCTGGATTCAACTGGAAATTATAAGTGGATGTTAAAAATTGCCACTAATTGGAAATCATTGATTTAATTCCATATATGACTTGACAATAAGTAATATTGAAATTGAAATAAATTAAAACTAAATTCATCAAGTAATTGTTTCATGTAAACACATTTCATATTAGAATCCATTTTAAATAGATCACGTTAGAACTCTGTACCAACCGAAGTTCCTACACACACTTTTTTAAACACAACTGTGACGACACAATAAAAATTCTCTTTGGTAATTCCATTAAAAAAAGCAGTGAACGCACTGCAGCTAATCTACATAAACCATTGAACCTTGACCACGGCACCATAGTCACAGCATTCGGGGAAAAATCATTTTCGTATACGGTTACAAAAATCTGGAACTCATTGTCCCAAAACATTCAAGAAACCCTATAAGAGTCGTTATTTGATTAATTACTCAGGAATTGTCTTATAGCTGAAAAGGTGGAAATTAACTTTTTATTATAAGTTTGACAACATTATTGTTATCTAGTTTTTTTATGACCAACTTTCAATAGTTCCTAGGTGTTCGATATGAAAAAAACAATTATTGTTTTGCCTTAGTAACTCGTGAATAGATCTCAATCAATCGCAGTCAATGCTAGGGAAGCAATACAGTTTCCATGTATAAAAGTCTGTTTCAGTTTACAATAGGCTAAAGATACAGATTCCGCATAAGGCCGGGCTCTATTTTGGTGTATTTAGTAAGTTACGGTTGCTGCCTATGACGGTCGGTCCTATGACAATAGTCATAAAACCGTATTGTTGTCCATAGGTGGTCCCTTCAAATTCCGTACACTTAACATTAAAGGGCACGTCTGATCGCTAAGCCGGCCAAATTTTGCTCCAATGAGTATGATATGACCGTGTTTTGAAAACAAAGGGAAAAACATGATGTTTCCTCATTGAACATACATTCAGTGTTAGATGGTCAAGATAAACAAGATAAAAATACGAGTCCTAATTACAAACCATATTTTTAATTTTCAGAATGAAATGAATGCCCTCGAGTGGCTTCCGTTTGTTTACCCTCCGGGGCTTTTCGACCTTCGTGGGAAAGATGGAACTTCTCAACCCATACCACATCGTTTAAATCAATTATTAATACCAAATCTTCCAAAGTTGACCGGCGCCGGAAGTACTTTATACCCTAATGGAATGCTTCGGCATTTGCCCATCGTAGATCAGGGCAAGCCTGCTTTTTCTCCGAATATGTATATGGCTTGTCAAACTGCTTCATCAGCCACCGGCATTGCACAGACCAAAGGACACAGATTGGCCGAAATTTCACTTCCATATGATCTTTCTCGTGGAATTCAAGCACAATCAACTGAGGAGAGCCGCGTTGGTGAAATGAATGGACAAAAAGAAATGTGCAGCACGGATGATCAGCCACTGGACCTACGAGTTTCTAAGAAGAAAGTCGACGAGAATCAAAACATTGTTCAAAGTCCAGAACCACGTGTCTCTCCTGTTCAATCTCCAAGTCCTCCAAAAACCTCCCATGTATTTTCTTCACTCATGTATAGCCGGCAATTACCATCTAGCCTGGCACAAACCCAAAGGACCTTTTCTTTCTCTGCTCAGATTAACCCAGAGCTCATCCAACGACCTTTTAATGATGTTATTGGTAAGAAATTAGCAACAATAAAGTAACTGGATGATGACATTATGAGTTCAATTAGAATAAATAAAAGAACTTTCGCAGAACGCACAAGCGCTGTAGCACCAAAACCATATTTAACAGTTGATATTAAGGTTCCGAACAGGTACTTATTAACACTTAAAGAACCTAAGATTTTTTTCAATTTCGTTAAGTGTATTGCGAATACACTAATGAGAGTGACGCCATCTGTGATCTGCATTTGAAAATAAAGAAAAGGAGGTGATGTGACTAACATAATCTCATTAATGGCGTCGGAACCATACACGGTACATGCACCCCATAGATTTTTGTATTTAATAGTAAATGTATGCTTAATCTACAAAATATTTGTAGATTTTTTAAATACACCAAACGAGTGGCCTTGTTTATGTTGGTAGGTTTTACTGTCAATATATTTCTCAATCTACTAGCCATTTTTTCCTCGAGTCCACAATATAGTAGAGTTGATATAGATACATTGATAGATATATTTAGTTATTGACCGAATCAGCATAAGCTCTTATATAGCAATGTGAGGTAATTGTGATGTAAAGCATAAAAGCTCCATCAAGGGTAAAAAATAGATTTCTTAGGACAATGGTTATGACATACATTAGTAATTATTATTTCACAATAATTGGTTGTTGTAAATAAAAATAAAAAAGTCCCAGTTACGAACAAAAAAAAATTAAAATAATAGAGAAGTACAATGACAGTTCTGACGCTTATTATATCAACCACTTGTATTATTTTACCACTTGCGAGGTAAAATTCAGAATACTTATTTTCATATGTGTGGGTGTAAGACAAGTGATGAGCACAAGCAGTGTGTTAAATGATAAACAGTTTGAGATTTTTTTTTAAATTTTGAAATTCAATTTTACCCCCGTTGTAGTAGAAACGTATGTACAATTAATCACCCTATAGTGGACAGTTTTAGCTACTCAATGCAAAGTGGTTAGTGATATCATTGAATCATACACGTACTGTAAAAAATAAATCTGGTCATTGGCCAGGGTTCCCGAATGAAAATATTCAAAAAGGGAAACCTTTAAAAATTTAACAGGTGCCCTTTAAAATTAACAGAAATTCCAGGTAAATTGATTTTTGAGGATCAATTCAATAGGGGAACCTGTTAAATTTTAAAAGGTTTCCCTATGTGAACCTTTTCATTGGGGAGCCCTGTCCAACGATCAGATTTATTTTTTTTACAGTGCACTTAAGAATATTGCTGGTGTAAGTGATGTGAATAAAAATTTTCTCAGAAATCCGTCAATCATAGTTTTGAAGTTAATCATAATTTTAAGGTTTTTATTCTCAAAAACTGCACAGCCAATTTGAACACTAGTATTTTTTTTAAATGTCACTAGTATAAAGCTCTATGTGCTTAAAAAATTTCGTTGAAATCGGATAATTACTTGGGAACGCAATATATTTTAGGTTTTCAGCAGTTGCTGCACAGCTTCCCGAGTAGATCCTAATTGTGAATCATGGAAATCTTTGTAAAGCAGAGATTTACCTAAAATTAAAATTGTATCGGTAATTGTTTATTTCAGGCTCTGGCAACGTTACTGTGGTCAAGTCTCGGGATCGGTACACGTGTAAATACTGTGGAAAGATATTCCCTCGTTCTGCTAACTTAACACGCCATCTACGAACTCATACGGGCGAGCAGCCCTACCGTTGTCGCTATTGTGAAAGGTCGTTCTCAATCTCTTCCAACCTACAAAGACATGTCCGCAACATTCACCACAAAGAAAAACCTTTCCGGTGTCCACTCTGTGATCGCGCCTTCGGTCAGCAAACCAATTTGGACCGACACTTGAGAAAACACGACGGTGACGTGCCAACTATACTGAATCCTACTGGGGGGATTAGCATTAGATCTCTTCACAGTTCTCGACTCCTAAAACACCATCATAATAATCTGAGTAGTAACCATTATCATCTTGTCTCCTCATCTACTCAAAACGGATACGACTCTAAGCATGGTAAATCAGCGGAGCCGTCTGGACAAGAAATGCGATCTTTTGTTGGTATGGTAACACCCTCTTCTGAATCCGGATATTCAGAGGACATCGACCCCCTCAACAAGAAAAGATTGGAAGATGACAATAACAACAGCATAGAAGACGATGATGATGAGGAGGATATCGAGGTAGACGTGGAGGAGGTCGACGAAGAGGATAATGGTATAGAACCAGAGAATTTATCTCCTGGTGCCGAAACCGAGGAAAATTTGGACAAAGACTCCGGAAATGACGATGAGCAGTCGTGTGAACTTCAAAAAAGTCCAAAGCATCTAGTTTTGGATCATCAAAAAAATAAAAACTCTGAGGAACGATAACAAATCAGAAATAAAGACACTCCAGAGGCAATCAGCATCTAAAAAAGTTGTTCAAAATTCACTTCCAGTTTAAGTAAGCGTGGAATTGATCCATCACTTTGAAATACCGATATACCTGGGAATAATTTCACAAGACTCTTGATGGGATGTTGATTTAGTTACCCATAAAAATACATTAAAAGTGTGTAGGTCAGGTTGAGCTGCGTTATCAAAGCTTGAAAATAAACTAGAAAATAACAAATAAAGTATGAACAGCACTCAGTCAGCGTTCAAAATACACCAACCAGAGCTAGACTCCATAGTAGTATCGTGATTAATGTATATGTCTTCATGTAAACATTTATTGTAAATGAATAGTATTTTTTATACATTTTTTTACACTTGTATCTTGTAATCTGTCGACACCGTTTGTACGTTTTTTAAGATTTTGTGTGGCACTGGAAATGGTAGGCAATTGTGCACTTGTGTAGTTATATAAAACCGAATGTAAAACTCGACATTGCTGATTATAATTATTTTCGACAAGCTCTTTCACTTCACCTCTAATTAGAAACAAATAGTGTAATTCCTATATTCTATTATCATTATCGTATGTTCCCAAACAGTTTTTTTAGAATTGGACCAATATTATAGGTTGGTTTTAAAATCTAGTCACCTGTGAATTTTCAAGCAAGATACCCAAACGAGCATTTAGGAAACTATTAATTATATGTAATAATGATTTCCTCGCAAACCATTAGTTACACTTTCAAAACAAGTATTCATCAGCTACATCAAACTATACTTTGTTCGTTTAAGTTTTATAACGATTACCGTACTTCACTTTTACTGTTCTTTATTGTGATGTGATGCTTTCTGGTTAGACTATGACTATTAAAGGCAGGAATCATTTACTCCACCTTATTTTTCCGTCGAGAACTCACAGAAGTATACTCAATTGAACTAAAATAAAATTAATTTCGTATTTCCTATGAGTTTTTTTTACGATGGCATATTCGTTTTGTGCATATTGTCGCTAAATTGTAAATGTTTGGACTTGAACGTTCAGTAAATACGTGTATCGTACCACCGGATCACCGTGTACACAGAGTGTACATCCTATAATCAAATAAGTATCATGACCTGTGATGTGAACGACGAGATCGCCTCAAATGCATGCTGACAATGAGATAAATCGCAAATTATGTTTTCGAGCAATATATATAGAAGATAAGGAAACAATTTTGTCCAACAATATTTCAAACAGGATAATATAATTTGACCAAAACTATTTCAAACAGAAAATAAGTCTAAACAAAATCCATGAAATAGCATCTTCCAACAACCTTTCAACGGAAAAAAATCCGCTGAGCATAATCTCAGATATTTACTCATCCTAACATGAAACTTAATACAAGCTTAGCTTTTAAAAAATTTGACAAATTCACACAATTGTGAAAACAAAAGCCACTATTGCGCCTTAAATGTGAGTTAAATCTACTAAAGTTTAAAACTGCAAACGTCATAAAACTTAGAAAAATCTCCTACAAGTCATATTTTTATTTGTGGAATCATATATGCATTATGAAAACTAACCAGAATGTTTCAAGCATTCATTTCAAAAAATTTTCAACGTCCATATTACTTACATTTAGGTACAGCATACTTATTAGGTAGCCGCAGTGTCCTGCTACACCTAAATTTTAAATCCCCTTTTCTTTTTAGAACAACAATTTTATTGATGAAATATTTTTGACTCGACGAATTATATGAGGACGTTGCTCGCGGATGAATGTTTGTTGGATGAAAAACAAAATAGGTGCACTACTTTTGACCAATTAATGTACATACTTAATATTGAGGAGTGGATGAGAATGGAGTATGCCGGAGACTCGCGGGAATTATTCTTATGGCCGAAACGGCTTATTTATTCCAAATAAATGTAACGAAAAGTAGAAAAGGGAGGAAAGGGCTCTAGCCCATGCACTTTATAATAATATTTACTTATTGAGAAGGGGAAGGGCCCAAAAACTTAAATAAAATTAGAGAAAATTGAGAGAGAACTGGACACAAAAACCAACACACGTCCGTCATGGGCGAAAGAGCGGAGAGAAGATCCTGGATGCTTCCTTGTCGTGCCGATTGCACGATGCTCGTTAACATCCACGGAGAACAGCGGGGAAGACAGGTTTTGGGGTGAAAATAGTTCCATCGCGCTCTATAGATACAGCGGATGGTTCACTTTCGGGAACGGGACAATATGAAGTTGAAAAACATTTTTCGTCAAATTTTAATGTCTGTATGAAACCCGTCCGCACGTTAGTTTAAAAGAAATTTGAATTTTAAGAATATTAAAATTACTGTTCATTAAAGAGTGTTGACATTGAAATTGATTAAATTTTTTTATATTGATTCTTTTAAATGTTGCTAGCAGTATATATTGTAAGTACAAAAATATAATTCAGATTAGGAGAAAAACAATATTTAAGATTTATGGTTTTAATTTTTTCACGCACTGCCCGATTTTAACCGTCGTTAACAAACTCATCAGTACTCTTGACCTAAGGACTGTACAAAAACAATTGAACGAAATCGGTTAAGTATTTTTTGAGTTATTGCGTAAAGGGACGTGCAGACGTATCGACGTACGGACAAATATGTTTTACTTGAGAGGCGGACGCCGTTCTAAACATTGAAAACCTTTATTTTCTTAGTATTACACAGCACTGACCACATGGTCAATACGTCAAGTGAGGATGATGGATCACGTGAGACTACTGCGAGAGCATGGTTGAGACAATAATTTGTTGCTCTTTTACTGTCAGAAATTATTGAGACAAATTGTAACATCTACTTATATCATACTGTTAAACTGAGGGTGTTTACCTAAGGGGTAAACCTGACCTGTTTTCGTGGTGCTGCCTTCCTGACCTCAAGCAGTTCATTCATGGTTTTTGAATCTTCATGTAAATGCTACTATTGAACCCTAAAATTAGAGGTAACAATGTCGTACAGTTCTCATGACGGAAATATTTTAGTAATATTAAATAAAATTTGGCAACGCTTTCTCCAACAATTAGAAAAAAAATCTTCCGAATTCGCTGTTTAGGTGGCTTTTAAAAATAGTTTGAAATACCATAACTTTCCTGAAGATATTTATAGGAAGTTCCAGAAAACCGGAGACGGTTGAATGGTTACATCATCTCAAAACCTGAAAAGAGTCGTGTACGCATTCTTGAAATAAGAATATTTTTTTATTGTGAAGAATCGTAGAAATCACAATTTAAGTTAAATTTTGACAAAAGTCATCAAAAATTCCGAAAAATTCCTTTCAGCGCTCAATTTTTAGAAAACATCTCCAAGGAGTCAAAAGATTCCAAACAGCATGTCTGACGTATTTTTACTTTAATAGAGGGTGTGAAGAGGGAATAAATTAGGGACAAAGAAAATAGATGTGTCTTAATATTTGATTAAAATCAGTTTTGGATAATGCATATTTGGCAGATTTTATTCGTACTTGAAATCGGCATCATTAAAAAGTCAAATCTTTTCCCAGCTGACATTTTTTGGATGAAACTTTCGGACGAAAACATGTTTGGATGTTTAGGTTTCGCAGGAAAAATTTCTGGGTGAAGAATTTTGGGATGAATGAAAACCATTGGACAAAAGCGTTCTTGGGCAAATGTTCCGGCTCACAAAAAATTGACCTTCTTTCAAGTTAAACAAAGGTGGTCACCCTATTTAACAATGTTAGTAAACTTTTATTTCTCCGACGAATTTGGGGAATCATGAAAGTACGATGACGTGTGCCAAGCAGCGTAGTGTTTGATACTTCAATAAAATAAAAGCTACAAGCATAAACATATAACGCCGGGTTATTATTTAAGTAAAAAATCAAAATAATTTCATCACAAGTATTTTACATGGCGTGAAGTGTTAAAAGTTAAGTGACGTCACTGCTGGAATACTCTTGCAACCTCGATTTCTTTTTTAACCAGTGATCGAGCACTCCTACTCTCTAAAGTCAACAACGTCCTTAAAAGAGAACCCGAAATTGTATTGCCCCAGTGAATACGCACACCAGCGAGCGGTCTGAACCTTTTTACTATAAATACAATATACTATTTTATTGTAAAGAATCGAAATGATCCGCGCCACTAGGTTGAACAAGAACAGCAGAGCCATGTTGAGGTTTCCCCGGAGGAAGGTTTTGCTGAGCTTCTTGCTGCTCCCGAATCTGTCGTCGCATTTTCTTGCTCCAAAGCTCATGGCAATCCTGCCACGTAGGGAGATCAGGGGGAACCATCTTCATAGGATCCACACTTTTCAGCCATTTACTTTGTAAAGCATCTTCAGCAGATATTCTTTTGTCGGGATCCAACTCAAGCATTTTGTCCAACCTTCGGCACCAATAAACACGTTTACCATTTAACTACGAGGTAAACCGGTCATTAAATCACGTTACAAATTCTCTTACAAATCTAAAGCAGGTTCTGGTAGGAAACACATGTCTTCCCGAAGTCTTCTCCTGTAATTGCGTTTAAGTCTACACAATGTCCACAACGGAAGATTAATGACATTAGGCCAATTCCCAGGTTGGGGCGAGCCACAACGTTTGGAAATTTCTTCTAGCTGCATGATTTCGGAACTAGCTTGAAACATCGGTCTTTTGAGGAAAAGTTCGCCCAGGATACATCCACAGCTCCATACGTCGATCGCAGGACCATAACGTTCTTCTCCTAATAGTAACTCTGGAGGTCTGTACCACAAAGTAATGACCTTATTCGTGTATGGTCTATCTTTATCCTTAGCGTTGTAGAGGCGGGCTAAACCAAAATCAGCCAATTTGATGTGACCTCTGCAACGCATTAAAAGTGCTTAGCTTCAGTAGTTGCTGATTCCGTTACACAAGTGAGCCCGGGAAGGGGTTACCAAAACATGAGGTAACAGTTGTGAAAACGGGTTTTACTTACTTATTGTTCATTAGTATGTTACTGCATTTTATATCCCTGTGGAGAAAGTTCTTCTTATGGCAATAATTTAATCCATCCAACAGCTGGCGCATAATGCTTCCGTTATGCTCCTCGGTAAAATTAACTAGGCGGGACTCAAGAAGTCCCATCAAGTCGTGGTCCATATACTCGAATACTAAGTAAAAGCTTCCCCGGTCCTACCCAAAATTGAATTTTTTTCAATTGTAATTTGCTTTAAATTGCCATCAACATGTTTCTAGCAATTGTCTAACTTTTCGAAAGTCCAATGCATCCTGTTTGTCAGTTATTATTTCCTTCAGATTCACAATATTATGGTGTTGCAGCTGCCTCAATATCTTGATTTCACGTACAGCAGTAATAGGAAAGCCTTCTTTTTCATTCTCCAAGCGAACTTTTTTGAGAGCAACCATTTCTCCTAATAAGTGATAAAAAATTAATGTGCTCATACTGCTCATAGCAGAACAAAATTATGTAAAGCAGAACAATGCTAAACCTGATATGTTGTCCTTCGCTTTGTAAACCTGGCCATAGGTCCCTTCGCCAATCTGAGTGACCATTTCAAAGGAATCGATGCAACGCTCACCCCACTCGGGCAATTCCAGTCGTTTATTAACAATATGTGGTTTGAGAGGATTCCGACGACGTGGACAGTCGTTCGATGATTTATGAACTTGTCCTGGTGGCACTGCAAAACAAAACCATATTTTTACATATTGCGAAAACAAACAGAAAAAAGGAATATACGCCAGTAAAAGCTGCTAATTGCATGCGAACAATCGATTTGGGGGACTTTCCATTTAAATTTTTCTGCAATATCTCTCCATAAACACAAGATAATATCTGTGTGAAAAATGTGAATGCCTTAAAATAAAAATATTACAAATCTTACAAGGAGGCATTGGAAGATCTTTAGTAATACTAAGTTTATGTTTTCTGTCCGGCTCTGTTAACACGTCCGGCGCTGACGGATTGAGAAACGAGCGCTTTGACTTGCTGGCCTTGGGCTCAAAATCAGTGTCCTGGACCGGGCATCGATGAGAATCAGGGGAAAGGGCTAGGTCTATGATCGCTGATTTCTTGGTTTCTAACACATGTTCTTGTATCGGGCAGCTCGAAAAGATTTCCCCGTCCACAGTATCTGTTGGAAGAGGAGGTGGTAATGGAGGGGTATGAGATTCTCCTTGGTCCCTTGTAACGATTTCCCCATCCGACAAATCATCTTGAATTACGCAATCAGCAGAAGGGGGAGAAGAAATATTAGATTTACTGGTGGCACTCTGCTTTTGACGGACCAGTTGCGCGAAAAAACTGGTCGCAGAAATTTTTTCATCCATTGTATCCTTTTTGACCGTCATGTCCTGGACGTAACGTGGGCTGCTTCTCGGCAAAAGTGGATTCGATGGTGATTCAGCTACTACTTTCGACCTGTCCAAACAACCCGTGCACACAGAAACCAAAACTTCAAAAATAACTTATTATATTTTTAAGTGCGTTTCAATACTAACACATATGATGATACGGATTCTGATTCATTCCTTCGCTTCTTCTTATATAAACATTTCAACTTTGACAGGGTGTCACTGTCTAAATTTTCACTATCAACCAATTCTGTATGTGATTTTTTCTGTCTGAAAAACGAGGAAAACCATGCTTGCTTCACATAATTAGATTAAGTCGCTCGAACGAACATTAATTATTTCTAAAACTACTTACAATCTTTCATGTTCCTTCCGCTTCTTTTTCTTTGATTTCCTATCCTCTTCATCGCCTGGTTGAGCATTTGCCTTACGTTTATGAGATTCCACATGATAATTAAAGACTTCGTAAGCCTTCGGAGGTAACGGGGGAGTATGAGGTGAGTGGCTCGGCGATTTGACGACGATTTCACTTTTGACCAATTCCAGGTCACCGGATGGGTGTTCTGAATTTATTGATCCTCTTTCATCCTCGTCACTTTTGATCTCTCCAGCCTCCGGTTCAGACAATGTTCCTGAGGATACATCCGAGAGAGCATCGTTCTCATCCTTTTCACGGATAGAGACAGAATCACACTGGGGCAGCGTCTGGCCGCCCTTTGGAGCGTGTCGGTCCACAACTTCTCCCTCACTATTTCGATAATTTGTTCTAGATGAATACTGATGACGTAGTCGATGATTCGTGATTCTCTCACGCATAAGACTCTCCGACGTGATATGGTTGTGATGTCGGTACTGATCTCGCCTCATTTTGATCGGTGTCTGCCGCATTCGTATTCCATCTCATAAGTCACAAAATCAAACTAAATAACCAAATCAAGAAAAATTCCTCCGAATGAAAAACAGTGGAGCCTCCGAAGTTAACCCGAAGGAATGGTTAAAAAGCCGTAACTACTTACTCACTTTTGTTGATACTGCTTATCAAAACCTCGAAATTTGGATTAGACAAGCGGCGATTTGTTCCCTTCCAGCTTGGATTTTGATTGGATACTACAAATTGTTTCTAAATTCTAATTGTAAGAGGGTTAACTGCTTCTGGCTGGACAGGGAGTAGCAAACATTAATCCAAAATTCTGTCGGTATTTAACCGGTGGGTACGCAACGATTGTATGTGACAACAACTCAAACCTTACAAAAAAGTTCGAATATAATAATAATTATTATCAAACTGATCAAGATCAAACATCAACAACAATCAATTCTTCCAATCCAATCTCTCACATTTCACATCTCACCTCGCCACACAAAACACAAGATTCAAGAAGAAGAGAAGACTCGTACACACTTCTCGTAATACAAGCGACCGTCACCCGTCACAAAACCTACACAAATCAAGTGTGGAGCGTCACAAAACCTACAAATGTTCCAGCTTGTTCTCCATTCCTGCGTTTGGCATTGCTATCTGTGCTATACCTTCAACCTTGCTGTAATAAACCAACTCTTGCTGTAGCTATATCGTCCTGAAATTCCTGAATGATGAGCCTGGGCCAAATAGCCGAAATGCTGAAGGCGACTTTATTTTATTAATAATTCGTACTTCCTTTCTTCCTAGAAAACCATGACCTTCCTCTCACTCTTACCTCTCAATAGTGGTTTCGGAACTATAAGGTACAGGGGGTACATACACCCCCCAGAAAAACGTCTGGGAGGTACAACTATTTTAATGCTATTGTAACACCCACTTTCCATATATTTTAATGTATAAGCGTGACTACTTTTCACATGTTCTCCATTGCTGCATTAATTGCAATAATTATTTATTAAGGGTTATTTAGGCTTCCGCCCAAAACATGGCTTTAAAAAGAGTTTTAAAAGGTGGCCTATTATTTCCTAAAAAACAGACCTGGTGTGGTTCTGGGCTTAAGTTTGGGAAACTCCCAGTTTCCTAATCCTAACAAGCAGAAAGCTGATAAGCTTGGCCTTTTCTGACCGACCTATGCCGTGGCGACAATGGGTTTTTTGGGAAAATTTTAAAACGTGGGCACTTATTTCTGGTTGAATTTTTTACGAAATGAATTTCCGATTTTTCTTTAAATTGAATACAAGGCAATGGGAAAAGTAGTCTCAATCCGTATGCTATTTGATCCCTTATAAACTGTATAGATAGTAAAGCAAACTCATGTACAGTGGATTTCTCCTACTGGCAATGATGACTCAAGTAGCCAAAAAGTACTGCATTAAAGAATAGGGAGTTCACATGTCGTTAGAGCGTTATATGTATTTATTTTCACGGTAAAAGTATATGGTAATGCCAATGTTTATAGTATGTTCTGAAGGCAACATTGAAAAAATTAGAAAACCAAACATTAAGTAATGTACAGAAAAAATAATCAATTATTTGAAATTCGTAAATCACATTTAAATTGTTTTTATAAACTACATACATTGGCTATAGTTTTCATATTTGGCTAACAATATTAAAGGCTAAAGTGCCAAAAAGCACAAGGGTCAAAATAATACACATGGGAAATCTCTGGAGAGCATTTTAAGCTATTCCTATGAAACAAATGTCATCTACGGGAACACCAGTATGTAAGAAGCACTATTCCACGGGCCTATAACTCTTATAAAAAATAACCAAAAATGTAGGCATCCAATATTTAAATGTGCAAAAAGTGTAACACCCCCAGTTTAAAATTGGTTCCGACACCCCGTCTCAATGCACAGCGAATGATTATTTATTCGGATTTCGAAGGATTCACTTTACACCGATGAAGTTTAACCAACTTGGAAGTACATACTTGGTTGAGTTACTTGCAGGTCTCTAGAGTCTCTGTCTCCGAAGTATATATCCACAAAGTTTAACCGCAGACTCATATTGCGGTTAAATTTGAGATAACTAGAACCAAGCAGGAAATCGCAAAAATGTAAATTAAAATTCGAGTACAAAATTTGTACAAATACTTATGATTCGATTCCGATTTCTAATTTCTTTTGAAATACTTGAAAATGCAGATTCCGAAAAAAGTGCTTTCAGCATGATCGGGTGAAATCTTATGTACTAAATCATAATTTATAATTTGTTTCACTAATAATCGTGAGTAATTTTCCTACTGAAATGGTGCTTTCGATATTAAAGTCTATTAGCGAAAATAATTACTCGATTGTGAAACATACATCATTACACGCACAAATATTTACATGTGAATTGTGTCTTGCGTCTGTGTCATGAGCTTCTCAAATCATCTGGCGTTGTTAATTACTTTAAAAAGAAAGCTCGGTAACGTTAGACCAGCATGCTTGTAGAAACGGTGTTACCTTTTACCAAATGCTTTTCAAATTCGAAAAATATTCTAAAATTAGGCAAAACGGCCATTTCGCCAAATAAAATTATCCACAACATATTTCAACTACAAAGTGGCAGCCCCCGAAAAGACTTCGTGACCAACCCCAGGACTGCATGTATAAAATAATTATTTGCTCATTACGTTTCCACGAACTTACAACGTAACTCAACAAAAATTTTGTTACCATTCTATAGAAGTACATATGATCTCAAATAATTTTATTAAATAAATGATTTTGAAAGCTGTGGCTAAGATGTTTTCATTCTGACACCCTAAAATGTTACCTTTTATTCCAATTTTGTATTTCATAAATTAAATAGACTTATTGTTTTTCCAATCTTCAATCCGCTGCTTTAGATCCGTTGCATCGCGTAGCATATCCTCTGATAGCGGCTGGCGGTTGAAAGGATCGGTATTGGAATTTAATAGGTGCCGCATGATCACAGACCGATCCATAACTTTTCCACTGGGCAGCACTACTGGATCTTCCATTAATGTATCCATCAATGGATCTAAATTTATACTGATTATTCCGATTCCAATCCAAAAGCGTATAATAAAATAAAGGAGTAATGAACTTACCACGAAATTCTTCTGGAGCGTCGCTGTAATCGGTTTCCTTTCGTAAATTTTGAAGAGCAATGCTATGGGCTCTGTCTGCTAATGAGCGGAATTGGCATATTTGAGAACTAGCTTTTATATTAGCGCGCTCCATCCGATTCGAAGCTTCTTTAAACAGATCCCGATTAAATGATCTCTGTTACAATTAAGGAACATTGAAGTAATTAGACATCTTTACAACATTGCAACCATACCTTAAGAAAATAACTCTTGATTCTAAGAAACTAATTTTGTTTACATTCAGTCCATTTCGGAATATTAATAATTATTATACATTATAATTATTAATACTAATTATTATACATTATAATTATTAATACTAATTATTACAGATTTTAAATTAAAATACGGGACACAACAACCACATTACAAAGTGCAACTTTTGAAATATCGACCATTGAAGCAAAATGCTAATTATTTAATCTTCTCCTACAAGGCCACTTTGTTTCACTGATTGTAATTTGTAAATTCAGATAACTCACCTCATCACCAGCCAATGCAGAAGCGAATTTATCGCAATCCAAGTGCAAATATATGTCAACAAGCTGTGACAGCAATCTACGCGGCTCCCAGCCATACTTTTCCTGATTTTTGACTTTCAAATTTCTACATTTGGGACCGCAAAGCTGAGTCAAATTATAGTTGAGCATGCTTGCAAGTCGATCAGCCAGTTCTGGCCGCAAAAAAGGTTCTCGAATATGTTCGGTCAGATAGTGAAACATATCAACAGTTTCCCGGGCTAATGTCAAATAAGATCGGCACTGTCGTTCATCTGTAGCAAGCGTTCTCAGCCTTTCTTGCTGTTGTGTCAAAGGCTGCGCAGCCCACTGTGCGGTATTTTTTTGCAGATCTTGAATTTCATGAATACGCTACAAAATTCAAATAAAAATATTAAAGAATCTACTACCATAGATATGACCAATTCCACTGATACTATAATGATATTTCGATCACTCGATCATATAGAATGTATTTAAAAAGTAAGATGTAAAATTTAAAATGTCAGTCATTAAAAATTCATATTTACAAGCTAATAACAATCAAATTTGAGATAAAAGACAAATATCGCTGGTATCAAAGTTACTGAAACTTACTTTAAGTGCTTCTAAGCTTTCGTCTAAGAGGAACGTTGTATCATTCATCAGCATATTAACAAACCGGACGAACTGCTTCCCAGATCCGGATTCCTTGATTATAGCCATTCTAATAACCACAAAACATACTTGGTAAATTTTAATTAATACCTGCAAAGCAATGAAATTATGAACTAAAACAAAATGAATTATATATAGTTAATAAATGTGGACGGTAAGGATAATTATGTATCTAGAAGATAGCGATAGAGCCGTGTCCAAACCTTTGCACTGGATTTGAATCCCACATTGTTTTAATGATAATGCTGATGTGATAACGTATAGTAAATTTATCGTAGAATTCGGAGCTAGCCCCAGTAGACTCCACGTCAGTGTAAAATTTCATTAGGGCAGAAGGCAAGTGATTTTCTGCTATAGGGTTTGTCATAATCTTTCGGTAAAGAAAATCAGTCCTACCCCCACGTATATTTGGGTTGATTACGTACAACACTTCCACCTGAAACAAACGTTATTGTTGTCAACATAATTTTTCTATAATAATAACAGTGCAAAAAATATAATCCGATTTTATTAGCCAATTATTGTTACCCAGCATTCACAACACAAGCACCATTTGAATGGCTTACACAGCACAACATACTAGCATTGTAAATAGCCAACATTGAGGATGGATTATTTTAGTTTAATTACATTAGCAATTTCCCCCAAAGCGATTTTGGGGGAAAAATTGCACAAAATTCGTTTTTTATTTTGCTGTGCACATTTTCGTACAACATTTTTGCCTTAACTTGTTGCACTTTGCGATATGTACTTTCCTAGTCTTGTAAAATTAATCTTGGAAAATCATGTATTTATTCAAAACATTGTATACAAAAAGTAACAGAGGAGAGTTAGAAAGCTGTGGCTAATTAAATTAATAAAGGAAAAAGAAAAGAAGTTTGCAAAAATGAGGCAATCAAAACATAATAAGTATTATTCATACCAGTTTTGCAGCTAGGTAAGGGTTTTTCACGTAGTTCGTAGTGCAAATCATGACAAGGAGCCACAGCACCATAGGGTCCTCTAAGGACTCTGCCACCGTACTGACGCTATACCTAATTCGTTCGAGGCAAACATTAAAAAAATTAATATTTATTTCACTCATGCGCCATAGAACGAAGAGTTACCAAAATTATTAGCTTTTCAAGTACATAGAACGACGAAGTTTCCAAGTTTGCTTTTTCAAACTTCCGGAGAATTGTTAGGTATTTATACTAACAATAGGTATTTTCCAAATCAAGGAGGTACCAAAATGAGCCTTCCGAATATCCGAATGATTATGTTTAAGGGTGCTAAAATATATATACCCTATGAAGTACTCATTACATTCGTACAGTCATTTTGAATTTTTTCCACCCAATGCTGTAGCTATACAAGATACTGTGCGGCAAATCTGCGAATGCGCGGAATATAGCGCCACCCACCCCATGGAGGATATTGAAGATAGTGCAAAAAAAATATATTATTTTTGATTCAGCTTAAAAAATCTTGGTGGACTATTCGTCTTTTCATGAAAAATTTAATGGGGTCCGGGACCCATTATATTACCCAGATATCCGGAGGGTTGACTTAATTAGTTATCAATTAATTAATTAATTAATTTTAATTAATTGATTAATTAAGTTTAACCCTCCTGATTTCTGGGGACCCCATAACATTTTTCATGAAAAGACGAATAGTCCCCCGAGATTTTTTTAAGCTGAATCAAAAACAAAATTTTGTTTGCGCTATCTTCAATACCCTCCATGGGGTGTGTGGCACTGTATTTTGCGCATGCGCACAGGGGGTGCACATAGCTTTAGCATTAGGACGAAAAATTCAAAATGATTGTACGAATGTAATGAGTACTTCATTGGGTATTTTTTAGCACCTTTAAACATTATCATTCGGAAGGCCCATTTTGGTACCTCCCTGATTTGGAAAATACCTACCCATAACTATGACTCAACCATGGAATATAGTACTTTTACAGCTATGAAGTTAAGAAACTTACTGCTGGATGAATAAAAGAAAATCGGCAATATCTTCAACAAACCACTCAGGTAAGTTTGCAAACAAAGGTGGAACATCCGGTGGAAGGGGAAGATCAGGCAACCACCCTGCATCAGTTGCGGGCAGCATAATAGTATTTAAATACTCCACCACACTTGTATAGAAGGATAACGATCGCTTTAAAAAATCTTCGTGCAATATTACAGCTGCCATACTTGATTTATTCATATTAATCAGCTGAAATAAAGAATAGGATTATTTATTTTGAATTAATTATACTGTAATTTGTTCGTAAGCTACTCTTTTAAGCATTTTTAATCTGGTATACTAGTTACCTTTATTTCATGCTTCCAGCGCTTTATCAAGCGTTTATTGCGAACTGCGTTTGGCCCATTCTGCCACTGATCTTGCGTCGCAATTAGTTCTTGTAGCTTAATCGTTTTAACGGTCATTTATCAGTTTGTTGCGCCATGTGCGGTTTAAAATGAAGATATATTATTTGCAGCTTACCATTTTTTGAATTTCAATCGATTGCCTTATAAACCTCTGATAATTATTCACTGCTGGTATCAAGCAAACATGATGAGCTTGCAAGGTTAAGAACCAACAAATAGTAGGAAACTTCGCTTCCTTCCATCGGTGTCCATAACGAGCTGCAACAGGTAAAAAAGCAATTTACAAGGTGCACATAACTAAAATGAGATTAACTGTATGAACAGTATTTTCAGTGACGAGAACATGAGAGCGGATGAGACGAATGAAAAATGTTGAAAAATTATATCAAGGAATCTTATTTTCTCGGCATGCATGGGATTGATACGACATACAATTAACATTAGCTTTTTGTTCAATCTGTTCACCAAAATTACATACTGTTCAGATGCTTTCACTATTGATAATAATTATTCACGAATGTGTAACTAGAATACAGACGGGAAATCATAAAAATAGAAATTAATGATGTCAATTCAAATACATTTTAAATCTGTTCCGATTTTCAATTTATTTTGAAATATTTAAAAATATTTCCAATATATGTGAGAATTGGTTCCTTTTGGACTAAGATTCAAATACTTTTCGGGAACTCTTAAAAACCCTAGTGAAATTTTTATTTATTCAAAGGAGCAATTCAATAGCATTAACATAATGTCATAGTTAGTTTCTGTTTCTGCAGACAAATCACCACATATGTATTTAATTTTATCTTCAGAACCTAAGGGCAGAAAAATACGGTTACTAAAACTTGAGTGAGTGGAAAATCCACTAGAGATTTCACATCACGTCTAAAGAAATCGGAGCCTGATGCTGTGGAGTCGGAATCCATCTAAAAATATCGAATGTTAACCTCGTATCTCGTGAGTTTTATCTGGAAGTTACTATCTACAGTTATCTACAGTTATAAGTTGTAACTGTAGTATCGTGCATGTATTATTTCATGGCAGTAAACATTAGTGTATTGGACTTTCCTATTGATCAAAGTGGATTCGATCCGATTTGATTCTCAAACGGATCTTTACGAGCCTGTTACTTTAGGAGGGAGGTGCAGGCGATAGGAGCCAACAATTGAGGAAAAATATTTCCCCTTATTATGGGTCATACGTCGGGTATACGTCAAAATCTAACATAGCATTTACATTTCTAGAAATAATACAGACTTCGATGGACATTTACCGTTTCGATTCTAACAATGAGCTCTTCATACATCGATAATCACACGTATTACTACTATCGATAAATGGGGTATGGATGTCTCGGACTTCACGAAACATAAGACTCTTAGTCTTAGCCAAAAGCTTTCAAATATACAGAGAAACCACACAACAACTACTTAACCAACAATACTAAATAACTTTCTGATTCTTACATAGCCTTGCAATCCATTCCTCGTATTCCTGGTTACTTGCTTTTATTCTCGTGTCATTCTTGAAATCAACGAGTGAGCTGGGACTGAAAGGATAATACGGATCAATTTTGTCGAGCTTCACTTTGAATGAGAGCAATTGGAACACTGACAAGTAGTTAAGCATGGGCCCATCTGTAATGTTTTCCCGCCGATCGCTCTGGATCTTCGTTCGACTGGTATTTCGAGAGAGTACTTCACTCAAATATTTCACGCACCTTTCCCGCGTAGATTGATTGGATAGAATGGAATGCACAACCTTGTGCATTGTCGACTGCAAAATTCGAGTACAATTTTTTAAGCCTTTATGCACATCTACATATGTTGTCTCTTTGCGCTAGGCGCCGTACCAAAAAAAGCTTTTCTGGTCACCTCACAACTGAGGCAATCCCAATATATCGCCTAGCTCATAATAATACACTCGGATGAAAGCATTTCTATTACAATTCGATCAGAACAAGAACTTAATCTTTAGTTTTGACTTTTAAGTTGTTACCACGTTTAAAAATTAGTCACCTACCCGCACATATTCTAATTCGTTCTGTAAAGGTTTACAGACTAATCCATCATTGGAAGATCCATCCGCAAAGAACTGCTCTGCTAACTTTATGTCATCCTCACAAATAATGGATACCCCAAAGAAGGGTGACAAATATGCGACACGTCCAAGCTCATGCCCAGGAGATTTTGATAAAATCGATGGAATAAAATTGTTTTGGTTGGCAATCAATTCAGCAAAAGGTCTGTCGTTGCTACTTCCTCCGGCCCGAATATCACATAACTGCTGAAGTACCATCAGCGGCATGCGATGACGATTTTTCAAAATTGATCCCTCCCTCATTCGATGCCAAAGATCCCGTAACAGCGGAGTAAACACTGTTGTAAAAGACTCCTTGTTGCTGTATAAGCGTATTGATAAATCCTGCAAAAGCTCCATCGGGAGGGTTTGGTTCAGCAGAGGTTTAAGTAACGGCGATGTTACAGTATCAGTCTCACCGAAAGTCTCTACAAAAAAACATATCACTGGCGTCAAAAAATCAACGATTATTTAATGAAGCAGCCAGCAGCCCCAGTGGAATGAAAGATCGATAAAATTCACCAACAAAGAATTAGGGACAATGTGTTTCGGTAGGGACTTTCTGATATTTTGGCTGATTAAAGGGTTTGCTGCACTCCTACCAATGCCACCGCAGACCGAAACCTAAAACCTACAACGTAACCCCCTAGATTTTATTATAATCTGCATGAAATTCTAATCATTCATCAGTTAGTACGCAGTAGGAACCTGCGTTAGCCCTTCTTTAGTCCCAACAAAAGTTCAACAATATGGAGCCGTCAGCACCCCTTGATTCATGTAGTTACTATGTTATTTACGTATTCTACATATTAAATTCGAAGTTTCCTTTTAACCTTAACCCAATGAAAAGTAGTGGTTGAATAAAACTGTACCTTGGAGAACCAATTCTATATAATTCGTACACTGCTGTCGAATTAGCAGAAGGATTTCTTTCATCTGGCTAGAACTGCTCCTCTGAAACAAACAAAATCATTGTTGAAAATAGATTACAATACAAAATGCAATAGATTAGCCAACATTGGCTGCACTTGCTACCATCACATATCGCCAACGATGCCAAATTGCAGTTTCGTTGTTTTCTGCATTTTTCAAAATCATCATCACTATTTGCTGACACTGCTTTCATGGCCAATGATGACGATAATGACAGTGCATCATAGTCATTATATTACTGATATTGGGGAGTCGTCATAAAAAATTGTCGACAGATGAGTTCCATAGGAAACAGTAACAAATATGACATATTTACATATGGTGAGTTGGGCATATCCGATCCCTGGGAACCTCTCAACCTGTATTCAACATTTTTTGACATAATCAGCTGATTACTGTCACCTTTAAACAAACGATGACTAGAAAACAGTGGCTTGTTGTTTCCCACTTTAAGCTAATTTTATTTTATTCATCAATAACACGTGCCCCTATGAACATATTTAACGATTTCCATCAGCCAGTTGATTCTAATAATTATATAAGTTTTGCTGGCTAACAAAATGCTTCGACAAATTTCCAGCTGTCTCTGCTCGCAACCGACTGTATTCATTTTACATTTTAAGGGGTCCAAAATTCAATAGCCAGATTTTTGCTCAGGGATCTCATTGATCTTAACTGCAAAGGACATAACAGAAAAGCAGGGCGATTTTCGAAAACGTAATGACCTCAGACCTCAACAAATTACCCTTACAATTAACCTGCGAACACCACTCGATAAAAATTCAATCATATTTCAATCTTTTTGGTCCCATTGTTTAGCCCACACATCTGTCTAGTACGATCAGAACTCAGTTTTAGAAAAATACTTAAACTGGAAAATTTGAATTCAAAGTTTTCCAATTTCCCATTCCTGCTTGCAATTCGAGAAAATGTAAGGCAGACACCCCTGGTCCAACTAATGGCCAGAGATGTACCTGAGATTTTCTCCCGGAATGGACTTTTGCAACTAAGAACCCATTTGTCGTGAGATTAACCATCACCTTTTGAGAAATTACACCCTGGGCCAATCTATGTGGATCCATACCGAGGTCGACAGAGACCTACTTGATTCTTCTAGATCCGATCACACACCGCAGGCACCGCTGAGACACCCTTGACCGACCTACGGCCAAACAAGAGTGTCCCAGTATTCAGAAGATCACATAGGTACCGCAGGTCGGCTAGTGGGGGTTTCTGAGTTGACTTTTACTCTGGGGTTTCCGTCTACAGCGGATACTACGGTTTCCGCAATATGGTGCCAGACTCACCAAACCAACCAGTTGCTAAAAAGCATAGTGGCATTGTCAGACGAATTGCGTTGCCTACTCAAAATTTTACTATATCCTTGTTATATCTAATCCCATAAATATGCTAGCCGCGAATTTCAAAATTCACTAATTTCAACACTTCAACTTAATTTGAAGCTGAACTTTGAGACTGAAAATGTTTTGTGAAACATGACACAGGGAATTAAATTCTCGATCGTTTGGAAATTTTGTAAAAATCTAGCTACCCAAACCCAATAATTGAAATGAATTGAATTAAGGGATCTTTTCAGGCGACGCCCATATCATCCTTACTGGTTATCTTAACATTCATCAACTAAAAAATCATAAAGGATCTTTCTTGTACAACAATTATGAATTTTAAATACACCACAGACAAAATTTTCTGACGGGTTCCTGTATAACTAACAAACAAATGCCATTGACGAAAGTTCCTTGAATAGCGTACTAATCAAGCAGTAGTTTTCTGGGGTGATCGAATATTCTACATTTTAACCCAATAATGTGATAGCTATATAAAAGTAAATTCCCTGATTTTAAATGGAAACTGCTGCCACGTATGTTCATTACTACGTCCACTCTTCACCGTGCAAAAATCTCATGCATATTTAAAGAATCGCCCTTATGGACTGAATCACAAGTGAAATTTCTAGGAAATCCTACATCTGCACTACACTACTACACAATACCGTCAACACAAATATTTGCACACCTTGGGAAACATCCGCTCCTGCTCGTAGGTTCTTTCGAAGACATCTAAGAACCAAAAGGTTATTAAGGATGGAATATCAATATCAGTGGCTTCCGACGTATTGTCATCAGGAAATGCTCCGGGATGCTTATATTTGGGATCACTGAAGCCGCTGTGCAGATGAAGAGCAACAAGTTCGTGGAATAGACAACTGATTAAATTTTCGAAGTCAATTTCTTCCCCTGAAGTCAGCCAAATTTTTAGCAGTTCGCTACTCCTAAGGGGAACAGGAGGGACACTAAGTAAATTTCCTGAAACAGGTTTTCCCATGTCCAATTTCACGTTGAAGATTGATTCAATAACCGTGACTAGTTCAATGACTGGAAATTCAGATTTTGTGTTTGGAGTCAGAGGACTGCTGCAGTCACTCGGAGCTGTTGAATGGGATGGACTGAATGTCGCGAATTCAAAATTTCTTTTTCGCGATAACTGCCTTGAGTCAGAATCTGTGTCAACTTCCATTGTAGTAGCGTTTTTCCCAAATGCCTCTCCAACTTCTATTTCCATTGGTAGGGGAACTGTTTCTTCCCGCCTTTCATGTAACTCCGAGTTTGGATCGGATCGCAAGTCATCATCTTTTCGGGACGCTGTAGAACCATTATGAAACGCATCTGGACTAGATGATGGTCTTTGAGAGCTTGATGAAGTACTTGGACTCGTCAAACTGGGGGCACTGCTTGATTCCGAATTTGATGTAAGCTGCCCCAACCGTTCCAAACGCTTCCGCCTTATCTGCAATACATGGTGTCAGCTGTTCAGTAATTATTACGGGTGTTACTTGTAGTTTCCAGTCTACCAATCGGTATTCCTTTCTTTGAAAACGGTATGAAATGAAATCGAATCGAGTTGACCAATGTTAATGAATCATACTGTAACCATGAGTCTGGTTGATAAATGTAAAAATCATAGCTACTTGAAACTGTATAACCGTACTATAACTGCATGACTGTAGACTGCAATTACATCAACACAACAATATAGTTAACTACACCATTAGGTAATCGTAATGGATGACTCACCTCCTCTTTCTGGTTATCGCTCATTTCAACTGATTATTCTTAACTTTTAGCATTAAAATGATCTGTGAGCGACAATTCGCTGTTTCTTGTTGTTACCATGTGTTGCTCTCAACCACAAAAAACAAAATTGCAAATTATTACCAATTACGAACTCGAGAACACAACACAGCGAACAATGGAAAATCTCATGTTTAACCTTTACAAATATTTTGCTCCTCAAAACAACAGTATTTCGATTTTCAATTATTCACTTTCCTTCAGAAATTCATAACTAAACTTTTACTCTTCCTCTATTTTTTTACACGGCGCGAGGGCATGAACATCTCTGCCTGATCCCGAGACTCCTGTCCCAGTCGCAGTCTCAAGACACTCACCTTCACTTCAACACTGCAAGTTTTATAAGCAGGGTAAGAGAATAAAAACTAAAAATGATGGGGAAAAAAGCAGGGTAATCACACTGAATGACTGAATCGTGATGATGGTTATTAATAATGTTCTCTCGGATACAAAGAATACACCAAATGCTTGCAATTTGCAAACACAAACACGAAGGTTAATTCAAATCGTGAACAACAGAATCAGTACAACATTACTATGTCTGTATGTTTCTGTTACACTCTATTTCGATAGCCTTTCCTTGAGCTTCACACTTTTTTATTTACACAGAACAAGTCGAAAAACATCGAATTAAACAATCACAACACAACAGCTAAACAGTGAAAGCTGAATAAATCTGAAATCCGAAGTCCGAATAGCAACAGCACAAGCGACAAATACGATCACGCACGGACGTACGAGATGAAACAGCAGAAGTTTTGGTTCAAACAGGCCGCCATCCGTAGGTATACAGGCATTAGCGCATTAGCAATCTCTCATTATATGGCGTGGGCAATGTGTGAACGTGAACTGCAACAGCGAATAAAATAAACCTATACCCACATAGTTCAACTTCAATTAATGTATTATGGAGCTGGAGATTTGTAGATAATTACGGGACGTTTTTTGTTTTTCCGCAACGCAAAGCAAAGCCATACACGTCTGCTTGATTTGTTCTTATATTAGTTATTTATTCACACTCAATAGAAAATTATTGCTGTAATGCTGTAAAGAACACCTGAATCCTCGAATTTTGTTCAAAATATGTTACCACACCTCCCCACTACTACTCTGACCCATACATTCGACCTTTAAATCGCACTTTGATTTTTTTTTAAATTAGCATTTCGGCGAAAATTCTAAAATTCAAAAAATGACGCTCAACACGGGGATTTTGAAGTTTCACGAGTCAAATGTCAAAATCCATTATTTTAGGGAAAAAAATTTCAGTTAAAAAAAATAAAGTAATTATATAATTTCAACGAGTTAAAGCAACATATATATATTATACATATGTAGTAAATACGAAGCTGCGAACATAGCAATATAAGAATAATAATATAAGAAAAATCATAAATTGAAAAATCTGATACGTTAGTAATTTCTTACGAATCATTCCAAAAATACTGGTAACTTCGCTTCGTCATCAATTTTTTCAAAGCATGTGATTTAGTTACTTACAATACTAAAATACTGTTTCAGAGTACTAGCCCTGGAGGTCCCAGCACGAAGTTCATAATTACGTAAGGGATTGTTGTACAATTTTTTTTTTCAAAATCGTTTTAATGCAAAACCTTTTAAAAAATGCGTAATGCTAGTAATTTAAACGGTGATCGTGTAGGAACAAAGTGCCAAATGCTGAAAACATTGAATTACTCCGAAAGGGTGGGAAATTGAGGGCGACAAATATCCACTTGAATTTATTTTTCCCCGCATCGACTTTAAGCCCTTGTTGCTTGTTCTTTGCAGTAGCTACATATAAAAAGGGTTCGAAAGTTATGCCAAAATCTTGGTTTTGGAGGTAGGGGCAAGCTAATACAGGGTTGCTTTTTTCGAAGCGAATCATTCGAAAAAGCTGAATATTCTAGTCCTTGCGAATTCGAAAAACGCATCTTTTAAAAAATTTAAAAATCGTATTTTCGGTAAAATACCCAAAACATAAAATATATATCTTACGAAAAGCTTCATGGTCTGGCTGGATGATGATGATGATTATCGTCATATATGTGCATTACATGTTGTAAAGCGCGAAAACGGCGAAAAGTAACGTCCAGATTAGAGGTGTGACCCGCCAAAATTTTACTACCCGTACCCGCAAGAAATCCGGCAAATAAAATGTAAGCCTGACCCGCACCACTGGCGGGTATGATTTTTTCGGTTCAGGCCCGCCCGCAAGAAACACTTAATATTTTGTACAGCCCGAACCGGCTGATAACCCGCGCCTATAAAACCCCCGTTCACAACCCGCAAAAAAAACTCGCAATTTTCACGGCAAACATTTTTTCGTAAAAAGCGTTCAACATATTTAGTGTGGAATGAAACCATCACATTATTC
>JAQFXU010001316.1:0-30836 GCA_034693705.1 Spatulosminthurus flaviceps | reverse complement strand
ATGTGAGTGGTTTCTTCCGTACCGTAAAAAAACTTAGGTTTACGGACGGAAATGGTTCTATGTGAGCACACCCTTAGGTGCTAAAAAAATACGCGTAGTTGTTGGAAGCTCTAACTGCTAAGTTTTTCTGGTAAACTTACGAAAGAAATTGTTTTGGTTGTAATGCAGGAACGCCGAATAACTCCTGGAGAAGCGTTGAACCATGCATTTGTGACCCTAGCCCACCTTGTGGATTATGCCCATTGTTCGAATGTTAAAGCAAGTGTACAGATGATGGAAGTGAGTGCGATGCATACACTTCAGATTTTTATAGTCTTTTTATGAAACTAATTTGGTCCAATATGGCGGTACTATTTACCGCTTTACCCATAATTCACGTAAAAACCACTTGTCCTGTCCTTAGTTGGTTGGCACATTGATCATCATTGAAACTTTTGCTAAATAGGTTTGCCGCCGAGGAGGAGGTAGTTACGCACCAGCAACGAATCAAGGACCAGCTGCTCCTTCTCTAGTAGCAAATTTAGTCCCGACCTCTGCTGCCAATGTCACCTTAGCATTCCCACCTCTTGCAAATCAGGTACATAGTCGTATTTGTATTTATATTTAGAGTAAAGCTTTAAGTATGGTGTTTGGTTCAATACTGTTTAATGATTGCACAATTATGACAATTCAGTACCAGCTGTACGGTAGAAGGGACCCTCGTCAGTATGCGTCCGCCAGAAATGATTTTCCGCCTCAGTTAGTTCCACCATTGCTTTGCCCACCATATCAGGTATTACAACGTTTTCGGCTTTCGTATTATTTATATTTGAACGTGATTTTGATAGCGTGATTCGTATATTTCGTATGTTTTGTACCTGTTTACAAAGACCAAATCAAAAGTAATAATAGTATGTAATTGTTTATTCATACATAAATGTATTTTATGTTAGTAAGTTAGTAATTGAACTTGATTTTGATAGCGTGATTAATATATTTCGTATGTTTTGTACCTGTTTACAAAGACCAAATCAAAAGTAATAATAGTATGTATTTGTTTAGTCACACATAAAATGTAATTTTATGTTAATAAGTTAGTAAAGTGTACTCAGGCTTGATATTAAATCACATAAGTATAACGCTGGTAATTGGATAGGGTGTGGGCTCGTTGGGTTCACCAGCAAAGCCAGTTGTAGTTCAGCAGGCACCCCCGCAACTTCAGCTTCCGGGACAACTGATAACTCAGCAGGTATTATCTTGTTTTGAAAAGAGAAAGGGAAAAACTTCAGATTCAATCAAATTCATTCTGGAGAATATTGTTGTGGCAGTTACATATTTTTCAAAATAATAAATCACCGGATTATTTTCATTTCAGGTTGCTGCCGCTGCAGCTGCTGCTCAGCAGCAATATGTTCCTGTCTCAATGGTCGACCAGTCAAGTCGTCAGATGCTTGTTACGGTAAGTACTTTAATTCGCAATAGCGTGCGTTACTGAAAAAAAGTTGCATCATCACTGCATCTCTTCCTTGTATGTTATTATCTATTTGCAATTAAACATTAACTCAATACGTCGAATTATTTGGAAACTCTTGATGTATTATTAGACATCGTGGTCGGGGGGTCGTCAAGTTGCACTTGTTCCATCGTCTTGGCAAGCTGCTGCTGCAGCTGCAGCTCAGCATACTCACGCCCATTCGCATCCACACACTTTGCAGCAGCCATTATTGTCTGACTCTGGTGAATGGGGTCGACCTTTGTTAGTTGATTCATCTGCACTGATCCAAGTAAGCTGCACTACCGTAAGATTTGAATTATTTCGAGTGAGCTAGCGTCGTGAACGCGGTGACCATTTTAATTTTAATCACGTGGTTTTTGAATAGGATCAACGTCACGTATTTCCTGTGGAACTGGCTGAAATGTACGATCCTCCGGGCATCGTAGAAGGACCGTGGGGGAAACGCAACGGTACTATTAGCTCTGGAAATTCAGGACCGAGTATGAAGACATCACAAATGGTGTTGGCGCCTCAACATCAGCAACACTCTGTGCAGATACAACCTCCTTTAGCTCATCAGACATCGTCTTATTCGACTCTCAGCTACAACGGAGGAAATAATGGTCGTAATAATATCGGAAACTCGATTCCAGCGCATTCAAAAATACATCAGTATTCCAATGGAAGTCAGTATGTAACTCATTTCGACGGCTTGAAGAAAGTAAATGACAATGTTACTCAGCTGAGTCCAGTTAAGAAGCGCGTGAAGGAGAGTAGTCCTCATCATAATAGTAAGGAATTCTTACTATCATTTGATTTTATGTATAACATTTTCGAATATTCTTGTTCATGCCGACCAATGTATGAAACCACTAAATGTCTTGATGTAAATTTCTCAGCAGGAAACTGGAATAATAACCATACAGCACATTCTGCTAATCGACACGGATCATACCATCATCAGCCAAAATCGGAAGTGAGCAACATTGTTTATCACAATGGTAACAATAACTCTTCATCTAACAATGTCAGGCAGCCGACTATCACAATCAGGGATACTCCGTCGCCTGCAGTGTCAGTCATTACTATATCTGATAGTGACGATGAAACCGCTAGGTAAGGAAATTTTCAGAGCATTCGCTGGTGCATCGATTAATCACTTAAATACAATTAGTATTAATAGAGTACTTTCCTAGTAAGTACTTCAGGTTATTCTGGCACCGGGATGTTTACGTTTTTTGTATTTCATTTTTGCAGTAGTTGCAGAGATAGAACTTGTAGCGCGTGCATAAACTCTAAAGTCACTCAGTGCTCTTTAGGGTCCAATTGCCCCTCTGTACTTGCAATTACACCCCAAGAAGATCCTATATTCAGAAGGTAACCTCGTTGTCTTAATATAAATGCAGTTGTGGGTGACAAATGATTCTGGAATTTAAAATTCTTGACATATGTTCTACGATTTCTCGTGTAGCAATGGATCAACTCCTCGCAGTTCTAATTCCGGAAGACGGCGCAATATTGTTTCCTGTGTCACTGTCGGGGACAGCGACGAAGAGGTGAAAACTCCGTTGAAGAATAACGTTATTCAACCTCCAGCCCATAGCAACCAAAACGTGATACAAAATAATTCTAACGCCAGCGTCAGAAATAACAACTTGCGTGATGTGAAACCAGAAATAATAACCTCGTATGCGTCTCAGAAGAAACGGCTTCTGGCCAAGGCTCAGTCCGAATGCTTGATTGGTATGAAACAAGAACCTGGATTGATCTCGACTCCGAACAATGGACATGAAGTTGATAACCATTTGAAGTACAACAGAAATTATCATACGAGGTTTGTGTTTTTAATTCACTAGGACTTTGTATGATTGGTGTTGTGTTTTGTGTTTATCGATTGACGTTTTTTGTTGTATATTTACCACAGAGACACGTATCATCCCGCGCCCGCTCATGGGAATCATCACAACAACAACATGGGAAGCGTATCTCAACATGCCAACGTCACATCTACGACGGCTGGTAGAACAGCAGTGTCATCTTCAAATGACTATCACGTGCACCATCATTCTCAGTTTCCACCGCCAGCGCATCATCATCATTCGGTTCGAAATGAAAATTTGCGTGTTGCAGAGGTTGCTCACGCTCAACTTTTACGCGAGGCCCATACATTAAAACCAACTTCTGCTTGGGGTCCTACATCCGTTCCGCAGCATTCGTACCGTCAGGAAATCAGGTACGACAAAGTGACGGCCATTCCGTCTCCATCAATCGACCATTGACCAGTAATTAATGTTTTTGTATTGCATAGTGGTTCAAGGCATTTGAGTCCGCAACCTCCTACGAGACACGTCATTATTCCTGCCGGGAGAGGAATATCTCCCCATCCCGCTCCCCCGCCTGCACCTGCTCCTACTCTGTACGCTGCTCCAACGCAGGACATTTACCGCAGAACAAATCATGGTAATTAACTAGAATATTTCACCAGAATGTTTAAAATAAAGATTTTTTCACACGTTTGAATAATGTGATCAGGTGGCGGAGGAAACACTGTATACGTAACAAGTGCGCAACCTTCCGGTCAAGCACCTTCAACTTACCAGCTTAGTCCGTTCGCGCCTGGGTAAGTGGATGTATAAAGCTGGAAAGTATTGATACGTGTATGAAAAATGTTGTATTTCATCACTGTATTGCCTCTAATCAAATTATAGAGCCTTGCCTCCGCCAGCGCATCATGGAAGTGCAAGGTCAGTGTTAGCTGCGGCAGCAGCAGCAGCAGCTGCTGCTGCACCTCATCAGCATGCATCTCATCATCCTCACACCCTCCCACCGCCGGCTCATCTACCAACGGTTTTCAGCGCGCACCCGCCCATGGCCGCAGCATATGCGTTTGGTCCATTAAGTCCCCCAAAACCAACATACCAGCCGCTTTGGTTTGCTGAGTAGGATGTAATTCATTTGATTGTCTAGTTAAGAATTCGGCGTTACTGTGTTTTAATGCATCAATTATGTGTCTCGTTCGTTGGGGTAGCATTATTACTACTACGCTAGGTTGTGTTTCAGTCTTTGCTTTTCATGGTTGTACTATACGGCAATCATTGAATAATGAAAATAGCTGTGTAGGAAAAGTTATAACAAAATCTAGCGAAGCGTCGCATTATTTATACGGTCATATCGAATTTGTATGTTTTGATCGATCACTTAAGAGCGCGTTTTTTCCAGCTCTAAACGGACTTAAAAAGTAGACGAAGAAAATATTCTTCAATAACCCAATGATGTAAAACAATTGTTCAGCGTTTTCTGGCCCAGGTTCGAAGCTGTAGTTACCAAATTATGTAGTACCGTATTCCTCCAACCACCCAGACTTCCGTTTGTTATCGTGTTCGTATTGCTCCGTTTTTATCTTTATTTTTGCATGCTTCTTTCTGTTAATTAGTATCAGTGTTGTGTGATGGCGTTATCTATCATTGACACGGCATTACACAGGTTGTACAGTCATAGATAAAGATTTTTATTCGAATCGAATTTAAAAGTACTAATGTTGTTGGACATCATTGCTAGCTGTAAGCTGTTATTTATTTGACGGCGAAGGGCATATTTTCGTCTTAGTATCAGCGTTTAGCTTGTAGAAAAAAATAATAGCAGTGTAGATATTAACTGCGAACTGTTAAATTTTGTCATTTAAAAAAATAATTTTGGCGCTGTACATTAGATCTAATAGTGTATTTGAAAAGCATCCGTCCTGTCGGAATAGTAAGTTTCACTTTGTCATCAACTTTTCTTCCTGGTAGCAGTACTGATGTATTCTCAAACTCCACATTAAATTGCCTACTTATTTAATTATGCTGGGCGAAAAACTTACAAATGCAAGTCTATGTAGATTAAATGTAATGAGACTAAGTATATTGTAGAACATTTTTAGCTGGTGAAAACGGGATATTGTGTGGTGATCCATATCAGGCTTTATTAGGGTTGAATTCGGTGTTGCCCAATCGTGATTAAACTAAATTAGCAGGAACACAAATATAACCCACCGTAATGCGTATACGCAGAACTCAGTCTAATAAATTCGATTTGCAATCTCACAATTTTAATTAAAACTATTTTCCTACTTCCTGGTTTTTTAGTAATTAACAACGTCCTTATCTCTTTACACAGAATTTTCTACCAGTGTCATTATGTTGATTGAGTTGTAGTGATACCCATCAGATTGTTGGTAGCTATTAATATTAGTATAAATAAATAGTATAAATTGTGAAATTTCGAATTTATCTGTTTTAGCACGGTTAGAGAAGTATCGCTATCACTAGATAGTTAATGCATCCTTGTGGACTTCAAATTTCTTGTAGGAGATAGGAAATCAAAAAAGAGCAGAATGTGTTGAAATACATTGCCTATCATGATCACGTTATCTAAATTCTTAGTTTTTCAATCACTCAGTAGATTTTACTTATGGTGCTACCATAACTTACCTCCTGTGTGTTTACAATTCTTTCATCCCCTACGAATGTTCATTTCTTGTTATTATCGACCATCCAACTAAACAAATGGAATTGCCCATGTAGTGAAATTTTCAGTTTGGTGTAGTTATGTAAATATTATCACGGCAGTGAAGGGCTTCTATTGTCAACGAGTGAGCCAATTAGGTTAATAAATTTTTATAATTTATAAATTGGGTTACTACGTGTAGCAAAGCAAATGTAGGTACAAAACTTTTGGTATAATTTAAAACTAGATCCTTGTATCCTATCTTAAAGTTGTCTTATCTTTAGATGTCGGTAAAAATAATAAGCGTTTAACGAAGAAAAACTTGTAGAATAATTAGTCACCGTGACACAAAACAATGCATGACTTTGATATTTATCGCTGTCACAGCAAATCACTAAGTAACGACGTGGTTTAGCCAAAGATATCTAAGGACCATTTAAGCAAAAATGTAAATTGTGTCTAGTAGCGCCAGTTGGCTATAAAAAGTGGTTCATGGATAAAGGAATTGCAGCCTTTTGACGACTACTTGGCAGTGATTTCTATACCGTGACCTGAGTACATAAGGATATCCAGGGTTAGAGTTAAAACAGCTATATGTAAATTATTTGCAAAAAATGTGTAGGTATAGTGTTTGCCACATAATAATAATTTCCTAGCTAATTGTTACAATTTCATCCTTTTGTCTTACTTCAATGTTATCAAAAGCGATTTTGAAGTTTTAATAACTCGCCCTAAAAATATTGAGTATTATATAGGTTTTTAACGTGGATTATACCCACGTTACTACGTGCGTAATTATTCTTGGTTTTTTTCTTGAAATAGTTATTATTACTTCTGAGGGTGTTGTTTTGTTAGCCAGGGTTGGAGTTTTATATTTGAGTTTGTCTGTGTAGTGTAACTTTGTAATAAATGTCGTAGTTTTTGTTTGCATGAATTATTTTATGATTATGTTATTATAGACTTTATCGACTTATTTGTTCGATGTACAGCTCCTGTCAACGCCAGTCATTCATTCATTAAATTTTTTTTAAATCGTGCACGGAGAAGTCCACGCAATAATACTAACTAGATTTCAACTAAAAATGCGGAAACAAAAAATCGGATCATTATTCGTGGTGAATCCGAGGATCAGATTTTTGAGGCTGATATATACTGTATTCACTGTAGTTTACTTTACTACTGCTATTCACGTGGACAGATTAATAAGATTGATCAAATCAAAAGAAATTTAACTTAGCTTGTAGGATCAGACAGAAGAAGAAGTCGGCGAAGATTTAACGGCGTAGATACTGCCATGTGTATATCTCCTTGTAATGTTAGTGTGCATATTTATTAATCTAAGTAGAGCTAGATATCTTTACATACATATTCGGGTAATCTAATGTGTGTCTTTTACCTTTTTACGTAAACTTACACTTTGATAAAACTTGTTACTGACTTGGATACTGCTAAAGAGCTCCTATCATCACTAGATTTTGGGATTACCGAATTTCGAATAATCAAATATTAAATGTTTATATGCAAAGCATCTAAAATTACTACATTTAACTATAGCTAAGCAAAAAATTCAAAGAGAGTAGAGTTGTATATTGTAATACTGTTGCTAACGAATAATTGAATGGTATTATTGACATTGACCGTGCGGATTTGGAATGTATTGCTAAGATCGTGCTAGTTGTGTTTGCAACATGAAATCTAATACTAGTAAGTGAGGCAATGATGTAACTAACCCCACTTAAATTTTGCGACACATATAATATGTAATGCAATTTTCCTTCAGTTTTATAATTGCATTGAAAAGAGGTAATGCGGCCAGTTGTATAGGAAGATATGTTGACAAGATTGGGACACATTGTTGGAAACTTATGCAGTAAATTTTGTACAACTTTACATGGAACTCTGTATAAACTTCCTACAACCTACATGGAATGAAATTCTGAAGTTTGCCGTACAGAATTTGAATATCTCTGTTTATAGTGCAGGTATTCCTGTTTTTCAAAAATTTAGCGGTCTTCGAAGATTTTCTCATGGGCTGAAGTTGAACGAGCTAACTCAGTACGTAACAATGTAGAATACGTCAGTTCATTGACACAAGTTTGACAAAAATATATTTTATGCACATCAACCAAGCCAAGATGTGTAAGAAATCTTCGGTCTTTTTGGTTACCTCGTGAATTATATATAACTATGGCAATAGTTACTGTACCGTTGATGTTAACCATAAGGATTACTATATAGATAAGGGGGATTGTTACTGAAAATATCCAGTCTGCTCGAAAATGTTGATATTTTTCGTCTTCAGGAGATGAAAATTCAAAAATTGTATTAAATTCCCTGTGTCTCATCTCCTGTACACATCATGTAGTTAGGTTTCTAGTATTTTTATGTTCGCATATAATGTATTGAAAATTTCGGAGCGTTAGATGTAGATAGACATCCAACTCTATGTTTGCCTAAAATCTCTATAAATACCACATGGTCCTAATAAATTGTGGGTGTGAGGATTTAATTATTAGGAGTATATCAGACATGTATAGATCTTTTTAATTGTGACCTACGAGTCAACAAAATAGTCTTTAAATAACTGACAGTTTGCTTAAATGTGATATTAGTGAGTAGCCTATTAGCCTAAAGTAGTCGGTTTAGAAATAGTCTGTCGTAATTATATGACGCGGCACTAGAAAATTGTTGTTCCAATTTATCTATGAGAATCAATTACGCAAGTATATACCCCAACATTTAATGTTAATGTTTTCTCAGTGTCGGCTTCTTCCTAATATAACCGATATTTTACTTAATTATCATAGAGACAGTATAGGTGAAAAAACATGTTGCTTACATATTTAATTTTAATACACTACGAACAATTTATTCGGATACTGAGCATTTGTGTAATTTACCTCGGACTGGTGCATCATCTTTGACTATTACTGTTTACACATGTGTCAGTGGAAAGCACGCTTGTAGAATGTATTTGTATTGCAACTCATCCTTGTCAAACCCGCAGTGATTCCCATGTAGGATGATGGTATATTTAATTTGAATTACTTTAGTTATTTATTGTATTATGAAAAAATATTATGATATAATTATTTCAGCTACTCAACTAGTATAGTGTAGCAATCAATTCTTACAATAAGTCTTAAGTTTCTAATCGTAAGTCTTCGCCGCTACATTGCTACCATTTAGTTGGGAGTGTAAAATTAGGGACATCGCTGGTATTCTATTTTTCACCTTCAGTGATTTCCCTGTATGTACTAGTTTTATTACTTAATCTTTGTTGTAAATAACAGAACTAGTTAATACTGGTTATCACCTTCAAAATGCCTATTTTTCGGTAGAGAAGATTTTACCACTCATTCAATTTAGCAGAGCACTAATAATTATTATCTGTATAAGTGTTAGTTGAAGATATTTACCTGAAATAACACGGCTGGAGCATTTAGCATAAAATAATCACATATTAAACAGTTAATAATTAATTATTATTGTATATCATTTCAAACCGCTACAAACATAGCTGATATTTTCCGTTTGTTGTAATTATTGTCATTGCAGACATTCGACCTAAAAGAGGAACAAACTCATGAATGTTTTCTGAAATTATTATTGCTGAAGTGCATGCCGTAGCACCCTATTGATGTATATAAAAGAGTACCTGATTTTGCAAAAATGATATGACTTACTTCAGTTAATTTGTTAACTTTCTCCCAGATTGATTAATCTGGTTAGCTATGACATAGTAGTTTTAATTCGAGTGTAAAAGGTACAAGTATAATTGCAGCGTTGATAGTATTTAAAACCACCCACATGTATACGAGAAATAAATTTGCTTAAGTATCTTCCTCAAATTTATCCTCTGATTTGTATGGGATATAATGTAGCATAAGTGAAGTTATTACAAAAATAGCCTCCTACCTAATGAATAGCGCATATTAACACTGTTGTTATTGCATAGGTGTCAAATTTATATTTTAGCGACGCAACATGTAATAACTACCTAACTTTTATCAGTCTCAATTTTTATAACTACATAATAATAATCACTGCAATTTTATTGATTCAACGCTACATTAAAATTTACTAAATAATGTTAATGTTATTGAGCCGCTAGAAGGCTACCTAAATGGTGAACTTTTTTTGTTTATTTATAACAAAAAAATTCCTCATACTCATTTCGTACCAGTTTCGTCAATGAATGTTTATGCTGAGTAATCATTATTTTTTACTTTAAATTCTATGCATACTTTGTAAATATGTTTCCTTTTCATTTTTTACTGTATATCTTGTAATAATACGTGTTATTACTTGTGAAATTCTAAGTATCATCCCTTGTAAAGGATATTTTTATCCTTGTACTAAGATAAAACGTGATGTGAACAATGTTGTGCAGACGTTGGCTAATATGGTGGTTCTATATTTCGAACGAAACTATACCGGGGTTTATTTTCGAAGAGGATTAACTGCAAGTTATTTTATGCCGCTCTCACATATGATCCTGTACAAATATTGTCATTACGTAACGAAACCTTGACAAATATTGAATTTTACGTCTAGAAACAATGGTTTTAGCTATACTACTGTGTTTTCCCTCTCGTAAAAATTAAATACTGGTGATCTTAATAAGGTTCTTGAATTAAGTACAAGATTAAAAACAGGAACAAGATAAGTTCTTATTTGTTATGGGAAGAGAAACATGTTTGAATTACCTATATTACATATTCATGTTTTCTAATTCTCTCCTCGTGCATAATTTTATATATGGTGGCGAGAAGTTCCGGTGATTAGCTAGAACTAAATGGTTACTTTTTAATGAAATACATGAAATGAATGTGTTTTAATTCGATTTCTACATGTTTTAGTAGCGATAGCAGGCAGTGTATTTAAAATGCTTTCCACTCCTTTAAACGGAAGGTCCCATTATGATTACATGTGAATTGATGTCTCGTTCATAAATATAAATGGCTGTGGAGTAACATTGTAGGTATTGCAGCTTATTGTTAGGGTTATAGACAAGGAAGATACTTATAATAATCGTTTATTACGGATATGCTACCGGAACTAATGTTACAATTGAAGGGTGTTGTAAATTATTGTAGTGTCAGCTTTGATTCTTCTCGCGAAAACGTTGGGGAACTTATTGTCTCGAAAGTTTCAGTCCCTCAATTTAAACAAGGTGTTTTAAAACAGGATTTACCAGCCGTATTTAAAAGATTTATGTCGTGTGGAAAAATTTGTAAAAACGTAATTGAATGGATCTATGGAACAATCCGTTTTTTAATGTACGTGGTAAATTTGTTTTTGCATAGTTTATATAAACTGTTAACTTTGCAATCGTGTAAATTATTGCTATGATTACTGTACGAAATTTAAGTTAGTACAAGTCTTTTTTGTCTCTCGTCGCAGTGTGTAGTGTTTGGAATGTGTTTATATTTTAACTTTTAATGGATAAGTAATGCATTATTTCCTTTTTCCGGAAAGCTGTGGTATTTTCATCATGGTCCAAATATGTTAACTTGTATAGATCTTAGCTAGAATCCCATGTCAAGGCATATTGTTCCCAACTAGTAACATTATGCCGGAAATGGGGATGAGGTTTTGACTTGAGAAACAGTTTGTGATGGAAATTAATTAACGTGCAAATATTTCTGTATGGTTACAATTAAAAAGTATTCTGGGCTAAAAGTACGCGTAAAAACTTCCAAAGCGATTGTGGCTAGATCAGTACAGTTATTTGCAGGCGTAAGAGTTAGTTACTTATTCGCTTCCTTAAACAATGATTCAATATTTTTTTTATTAATAGGTTCAAACCTACTGTACTCGTGAAATTTTATTCATTAATTATTGCCGGCCTAAACAATTAAAAAATTAATAAAAATTTTTGTACAATATTATTTAGATGTAAATCATTAGAGTTCGCAATGTGTTTATGTGCAGTATGATATTACAGTAATGAAGAAAATACTGCAACCATTTTGACATTATTTATTGTTATAACAATTTTCAAAATTCATTCTAAACTATTTGACTATTTAGAAGTAACTGTTTTTACGTGACATACATGCAATTTGGTCCTTTCCACATTTTCACGGGAAACTGGGTATAATATACTGCTATTCACAGGATGTACATGCTAGGGCGGCTTCAAAAATCAGATTTACTGTCTACCTCCCACGTAAAAATTTGTAACGTCCGATTGTGAATGGTGAAGCAAGAATGTGTTCGGTTTTTTAAAGGTGTAATATTTTTAAAAATATACTTTTATCTTTATTATTTCAGCTCTAATTACTATTTATGTAGATATAAATGTTAGTACACCGGTTCAAAACTCAGATTGTGTCGACTGTAGAATCGTTTGATTTGTAGAATTATTTTGATTTCCGATCATTTAATTGTAAATAGTATTGTAGTCAATGTAGTCAGACGGATATTCGTAATTACATTAGAATTGTGATGATTATATTAAATGGGTTTATAATTTTTGTTCAACAACTGTCTCATGATAATAATGGTAAATTATTATTGTCTTAAATAAATGCTTATTATGATAATAATGGTAGTACATTGTAGTTACACAAACTACGAATTCACACAAACTGGTAGTGTATAAATGTGTCACTTCGGCCGTGGTGCCCTTGCGTAAGTATGTATATATATATATACATACATATATATTTAATGTACATGTCCATTAGAGAATTTGTCATATATACTTGGAATAATATTATGTGTGCCTCGAAATGTATAGCTTCGTGGTGATAGACAGTTGTATTCTTCTTTGTAGACGATACATGTCATATATGATGGTATAACATAATCATGTAAATCTATTACAATTATCTACAACTTGTGTCGAATTGTAGCAACAAAAAAAATAACAAAAATATTGCTTAGATATTGGAATATTTACTTAAATGGTTATGCTATATGTAAATATATATGCACGTCACGTACGTGATATCACGCAACTATATTAGGTCCTTTGCGAACGCAAAAAAATGAATATAATAAATCCTAAAGGTTTTGGGAAAAAATTCGTGTCGTGAAGCGCTCTTCATATATTTCTTGGTATTCGAATTTCCTATCTATCATTTTTTCTGGTTCATATAATCTCAACCCATTATTTCCCCCAGATAAATGCTACATATATCATCCAACTTGATTCCATTTACTTAGACTCCCCATGAATTTTTACTTCGTCCATACAGCTCTTCGTGTTGTCACAGTAAATTAAAATTGTGAAAAAAGAATTTCATTTTCGCAACAAAGTTCATCCCACAATATTTATAACGCAATAACGTACTCTCTAGAGTAGCTCTGGATAAAATAAATTTATGCACCAATTTCTCATTCGCATACGTAACTTCATCGCATACTATTAAAAGTCAGGTCGGTTGTGTATACAACGAAAGTAAGTGAATACATACATTTATTATTCTTCTTACTTACTACACAGGCACAAGACACCTTTAGAAAACTGCTTTAGTACAAAGTAAAGACGTAGATTCAAACAACAGATACCTTTCTGAAAGCTGGAAGTTTATAATTTATCCAATCCATTTATTTTCATCAACCTCAAAAGATGTCATTACTCAACTTCCACATTACCTCCCGATTATGCCCCTATTATCAAAACACAACTTTCGCCATCCTTCCCCGACTTGAGTCCTCCAACTCCAACTATAGCTTATTTCATTCAATAAAAATCATTCAGGAACTTTCATGGCTTTAATGGAATGCAACAAGTCCAAAATTGTATTAGTTTCGACAAAGTGACTTAAAAAGTCCAGTCGCATTAATAAAATGTAGACCGGAATCCCACTTCAATAGTAGCTTTCTCTTCAATAATTAATACTACATCAAAAGTAAGATGAAATCGTTGCATGTAAGTCCAAGTACAAAGCGTAAAAAAGAATTAATTTTGCACATGCTTCCTTCCCCCCTAAGTATATGAATTACATTAGTATTTTCTGTATCCACAAAAACCATTCAATTTCCATGTATTTCTCCTAAGCCGTATAGGTTTAGGACAGGTACATACAACAAGGGGAAAGAGATATTTAATATTTTTGTTGTTCCCATGAGTGAAAGGCAGGTCAGAGTGGAGGAAAGTGAGAGAAAGTTAATTACCGCGGGAAAAGTAAGATAGATACATCTGATTGGAGATATCAGTCATTTTTTAGGATTCCATCAATTAACTTACTACGGAAAAACTTTCTCCTACAAAAAAAACCGTCTCTCCAGGGGAACCTTGGTGGTTTACATATAAATGTAACTATAGTATGGATTTTTTTTTCTATCTTTACGTAATTTCTTTTTAAATGCTAACAAATACTAGTTACTTATTTACTTTGACTCTCTCTATTTTTTCTATTAAGGATGTCGCGCAATAGTTGATATTTGTGTGCAATACTTACATGTGAAAGGTTTCCTGCGTTCAGGAGGAGTATGTAGTTTTGTGACTTCTGAGTGACTGTAAAAAGTAGCTTATTTCCCATGTCTGTTTGAATAGTTTAATGGAAGGTACATACCAAACCAGGCTGTATAATGTCTGTGGGAAGTTCTCCATGTATGTATGTGTGTGTAAGTTTGTGTCCGGGTTCTCTCTAAAGACTCAACTATAAAATAACTCCTTCCTTCGTAGGCTCGTAGCTAGATACTTTACTTTACTGGCAGTAGGCAGACCACTCACTGTTGTGGTGGCTTATTCGAAGAGCGAGAGAGATTTTGTATTTGGTGTATGGTGTATATAGTTAGTGAGAGTCGTGAGAGAGAGAGAGCGAGCGAAAGGAGTCGTTTGCTAACAAGTGAGTAGGAAGGAACTTCCACCTTCCACTTTTACTGTTACAAAGTAATAAAATATTTGGTCTGGTCGTGGTCACTGGTGATTGTAGCAGAACGTAATTATATTCTAGTTTTTTTTCGCAAACCTTGTAATAGTTTTTCTCAGTATGAAAATAATAGTTGATGTGTATTTGGACCTTGCCTTCCGTACTACACATTTTTCAAAGAGTAGATGACATATACCATCTGACCTGATCTGACATCGTAATTTTTTTTTGTATATTCTCGAAACTGTGAAACAAATCCACAGGTGAAATAAGCATCGCGGGAAGGTTCAAGCTGGAAGTCCAAAATAAAATTTATTTTCCAATGGAAACAATCAAAACACCAAAGGTAATTTGAAATTATTCATCTTCTTTTTAAGTGGATATTCTATGAAATGTTATAGCATTTCCTGTGATTTTTCTTGGTTGATTTGAATGTGGTAATTTCCTTATAATTTTATAGAGCTAAGAATGGGAAAATATTAGAAAAGGTTAAACTTCCCAGTTTCTTTTTATTCTAAATTCTATTTTGACGTTTTGAAGGATCAAAAAGAAATGAAAGTTATGTTGAAAATGAAAAAAGCCATGAGAATCGTGTTCTGTTATTGATTATCGATTTCAAAGCATTGTCATGTATTTGGTTGCAATTATTATTGCTGACGTGGAGTACGCAATTTATAAAAGTTGGAGGTTGATCGATTATTTGTATATATTTTAAGAGGTTTTTATTAAAGGTTTGAGCCTTTTGTTGGGATTTCATTTTTTGAAATTGTTTGCGTGCAACTTGTTGGTTTGGTTTGTCCCGCAAAAGCAAGGTTTTTCTGTGCTGTATCACTATTATATGAGCGTATAGTGTATAGTGTGACAAAAGATATTAAGTTAATAGAAATGGGTTGAGGAAAAAGTTAATGTAATAGTTTGGTTATTTTGCTTTTAGATGAGGAATCAGAGTAAAATGTTTTTGAAAGAGCCTCTCTATGAGCTGATAAGAAAAAAGAGTGTTGGGAGGAATGGACTTGTTAATCAAACGGAAATGTATTTGAAGTAATGAGCGTAACCGCTAATGTAATTATTGAGGATTGGGGGATTTAGATTAGATTTGTTGATAGGTGTGGATTTGGACTGAGTTTACTGTTGCTTTGTAGTCTTTTAGTTTTGAACCATGAGTAAACTTCGTTTTAAAAAATTTGAATGGAATTTAGTATACTTTTTAACTTAGTAGTATATCTTGTGAATTTAGTGTGCCAGTATTGGGGTTTAAAGTTTTTTATTTGCAATTTCAATTTATTTACTTGTTGAAGAATGTTTTAAATATCCATGGAGTAACATTGTTATTTTGGGATGTGACGATGTGAGTATAAATATGGTAATATTGTAGATAAGAAAGTAAGACAAAAATGTGTAGTGGAATGGGTATTGTGGGAGCAGCTGTAAGTTTCCCTGAGAAGATTCTATGGTAGAAGTAATTTTAAAAAAGGTCTACAGATGTTTGCTTTCCCATCTTCACCTGATTTTCCGGAAAAAATTCTCTTTGACAGAGAGAGAGAGAGTTGCATCGAAATTGCGTAAGTCTTAAAAGCTCTAGGAGGAAGCTTAAGTGCAATGATGGTTGGTTGTTGACTACTTTGTGGTAGGGTTGCGGGTAGGAGCTGTATTGGTTTTGACTCATTGAGCTCAACAATTATGTAAGCATGAATTTCCTTTGACTTTTTGCTTTGGAGATGGGACTTCTGTAGATTTTTCTAACGTCATCGCCCAATTACCTGTTGTCATGTCAATCGAAATCCAAGGCCTTATTGGTTACCGTGGTTTGCAAATATCGATATATAGATACGTAATACGGTGTTTACGTAAACAATGAATAAAGATATGGCAAAGGTTTAAATTCGATCTGCTACTTTGCGAATTGAGAATGGGTTGCAGTAGTAAAGTAGGAACTTGGGGTTGAGTTGAATGAAATCTGTCTGTCCAATAGTTTTTGATCTTCGTTAATTGCTTGTCGCACCCATAATATATGACGATTATTACCACTTGAGACGTGAGAGGTAACAAACAGGGACAGCAGGGGTTTTCGATTTCCGAATCGTATTATACCGGCTTATTGTGTATGAGACCTACTTGGTAGATGGAACTTCCTTGTTCCTTACCTGGGGTTTTCCTGACATTTAAGCCGATTTTATTCAAGCTAATTCTCAACGTGGTGTTTCTTTTGACAAGGCTTCGTAGGATTCATTCCTTTGTTACTTAAGTTCTAACCTTAGCATTTTATCGTAGGTGAATTAATGAAGGCTTGTAAGTTCGTTCTAATCGATTTGTATGTTTAAGGTACAGCATTCTTAAAGGCAGTTCATATGCGTATGACTAAAACTACCCTAGTTCAACTAAATTGGAGCTCCACAAGGATTGCACGACCTTTCATAAAATACGTTGTAAATACCTCAATTCAAGTATTCTTCCTTAGAAGAATGGATAATAAGCTTTACTCCTGGGTACTCTTTTATGGCCTGTTGTCGACGGAGTACTCACGGAATACTTATTGCTTCCAGTAAACTTATTCTGGTAAGATTTACCCGAATAAAAGTAACCTTCCATCGTGGAGGTTTTGAAAATTAGCATGACTTTCAAGTTTGAAATGCATGCGTGTGTATACATATGCTGCAACTTCGTGCTTTCTTTAATAAGTAAGCAGTAGTAGGTACAAGTTAGAAAGAAAGTTAACCAAGACGAAGCATGCCTCTTCGTGTTTAAGGAGCGTAAAATATATCTAATTACATTGCATTGGTTCGCCATGTAAAAATAAAAATAAGCGACCATATGTGAAAACTCAAACTGTGTCCATTAGTCCCTTATGGAAGGAAAGAAGGGGAAAAACGTTAATCTTGTAGGAGCAGTCAGCTAATCAAATAAAGTGTTCTACTACAATGTAATATAATGTCCACGCTGGTGAAAAAGTGAAACATCTGAAACGTTAATTGCACATAATTATGACTGAGTGGAGCCGAGGTAATTCTCTTCCTGCGGAACTTCAAATTACTTGCTCTGTGTGTTTGTGTTATATGTGCTAGAGCCCATTTTGTTCTAAAAAAAAGTTACTCCTTGAGTTACAGCTAATCAACGACTTCAGAGTAATTGCTTCTCCCTATTTAAAAAAAATCATTCAAGTCCTATCTATTCCTTATGGTCAACCAGATGAATTGAGCACCGATCTATCTTCATTTGCCGTAATTTGTATCTTTTCAGGAAGTAAAGTAGACCTATTAAAAGCAAGCAGGTTCAAAATATAGTACATCCAACAATAGGATGCGGGCAGTTTCAAAATTCCCGTTTAATTTTCTCGTAGCTATATAGTGTTACGGAATAAATGATGATGATAGTGTGGGCGTGCTACTCCTGTACATACGGGTAATTGCCAGGAAAAGCAAAGTAACAAGGAAACCCAAGCTGTAATAATATTGTAGATAAAAGATATAGTGAGGATGCGATGCAAGAAATCTTTTGTAAGCATTACAATATGGGGAAATATGATGCATTAAAAGAACCGCCAGGAAGATTCTGAGAGCCTCGCAATTTAGAAAAAAGCATTTGCGACGTATGACTTATATACACATATGCATGGCTGCATGGATGCAATTATTAAGGGAATGTATTCACATGTATAGTATTTCGTCTTAGTTAACGGTAGGACAAAAGCTGGGATTACATAAACAAAGACTTGGAACATGAAAGGGTGCATTACATAAAACTAGACTTTTTCTTACAAGGGAAAGCTTGTTTATTCCCTTCCTTTCTCTGTAGTTCTGTCAGAATTTTCTCCTGTGGTGACTTTTACTCCTTTGTCATTGTGACAACCTCCTTTTTTACAGACGATTTCAAGCCTCCTCCAATTCTCGTCTGCACCAAGTAACAACTTCATGTACCAAATTGTAGTGAAGGCTGAATTAAGTGGGAATGTTTCGTGTGGTATACAGTGACAAAGTTAGGATGACATTCTAATATTATTGAATCTCCAGGCCTTGCCTTTATAATTGTATAGCATTCTCACCCAATATAGTGTAGTGTATAGATGAAAAGAGGCTTTTTCATAAAACTGTCAGACATTCTCTATTTCTCTCATCAACTCTGGAGTTCCAACTTATTTAAACACGCAGTGTGCTCCTTGAGCAGGAAGGAACTCGTAATCAGCTACGGAAAGAGATCTACTTGTATACATACAAAGTAATATTTTTTCTCAGCCTTCCTTAAAGTCACACATGCATACGCTTGCTTAAGTTAGATGCATTTATACACAATAAAGTTAATAGGACAGGTACAGATGTGAAGCCCGTGGATGGTAATAAAGTGTATGATGTTGGATGTAAGTATGTAAGCCAATATGAACGTGGAAACGAGGGAGCAAGTAAAATTCGTGGCAGAATAACAGGAGTAATTTAATGAGCAATAATTTACTGAGTAACTGCACACGAGATAAACCTAACAATAAGTGAATTGTGAGTGTTTTAGTTAAAGAGCCAGGTTCGGATATTTCAGTGTGTTGACTTGACATTATTAGAAATAATTTGAATTGGAGTAAAATGTGGTGGACACGCAATGGAATCAGGTTTAGGTAAGTAAGTTAGAAAATATAAGTGATTGTAGAACCTTGGAAATAAAAACTTTAAATAAGAATGATAACGTTTAAATAAAATGAGAAGACGCGATCGTGAATATAAAAAGACGGCGGTAAAAAAAACATGAGGAAAAAGCCCCACGAAATTGATTGGGCCAGCGCAGCGCTAGCATTGTTGCTCACGAAAATGACCATTACTTAATGTTTAAAAGTAAAATAAGAATGAAGATTTTAGTCATAATTTAGCCCTTTAGATGAGCATTGTTGATAGTACTCGATACTCGAAAGCTTGGCGTAGTAAATGTGTTTCACTAAATAACCACGTAGTCCAACTAAGGTTAATGGTTTAAATATCAAACATATAGGGCACGTGATTAATAGTAGTCTTGTAATTGTGTTATATAAATATGGAAAAATTGTAATGTTGCATTATATAACAACAAACACAAAACATCATTATTGCCTTCCAAGTTCATCTTCCTGGGAGCAAGTTGAGAATTTATATGGTTTACTCAATAAGGAGAAAGTGACTTTCCTAGGACAATTCAGTTTACATCAATGTATGCGTTGTAGATTGTAGAATGCCTCAAATTCACTCGTCTGCACTATAGAAACTAGACGGTTACGGTTTGGAGTATTATAGTAGTACATAGCTGAGGTTGTTGCGGATAAGGCTCTCGATAGCTCAATTTCTCCGTCACTGATTGAGTGTCCCGCACAGTTACCCTTACAAGCTCGAACAAAGCTCTTGAATCTGTTTTAACTCACGCTGAAGTCTACACATTCGGGTAACGGTACAGGCTAATAGTACTACTAGTGTAATTTCTAGAGTTGGGTTATTCCACGACGGAAATCTCTTGGCTTTTGCTTGATTGTACCATGCCATATTAATCACTCCAGGGAAATCAGTTGGAAACTTCATGCTTGACTTCAGCATCTACACTCTTTCTAATCTAATGCGGCTTTCACTTGTTCTAACTACCCCCATCACTTTCCTGTATCTCTCGTAAATTCTCAAGCTCATCCAAGTGAATCTCCTGTAATTTCCTTCAAATCCAAGTATTTGGCCTTACTAAATTATTATCGTTTGTTGGTGACAAAATCACAAAAAATCGATGTCTTTAATCTTTCTAATCGATATCTCTCATGAAAATCCACCTCCCGTACGCATGATTTTAAAGCCGTACTAGTGGCAAGGTACATACATTTCATTTTTACTTCATGAATATTTTAAATTAACAGTCAGGTAAGATCCTAAGTCTATCATCCTATCATCATAACCTAACTTCCGAGTTATTGTGACCTCCGTTGTAGGTTCACAACGACCTATATATTTAACTGAAAGCAATTGTCAAGTTACGCCAAGTAGCACACTGCAGGAGAAATGTAGGTTACGTGACAAAAGTAATCCATAATCCTTTCCCATGCAAAGGACGCAAGTAGGATCGGAAGATCTCTCTAAGAAGTTGTGGCGGAAAATTGCATACAAAAGAAAATACAGGAATCAAAGTCATCAGCTCGTTCTATGTATACAATGAGCTATGAAAGTCCTAGAGATGGCACGTTCGGTGGAATAAATGTCTAAATTGAAAAATACATCCGAACCGGTGTCAAATATACTGCGGTACTTGGTCATGGGAAAAAAAGGAGAAAGTTTGAAGAGCAAGACAGTCTCCTTTAAATTAGATTTGCTCCGCCGGTAACATCCTACACGAGAAACATTTTAGGATTGAAAAACATTGCTTGGGTAAGGATCTATTTAGCGAGCTGGAACTTTTCTCCTTGGCTACTAATAATCGTGAGATATAATCCATCCACTATCCAATGCCCTTGCCCTTGCTACGGTAAATTTCCAAACAATTTCCATTTAACTGCATTAAGACGGGTGGAAGAAACGAAAAAGCCAGCGGAAACTATGACTGAGTAAATGGAAGCTAGTTGAATAGAATCCGTCATTGGATGAATGGAAAACTCGGTAGTTGATAGCGAGAAGTTGATAGCTCGTGTCCTCTGGAATTATGTACCTGATTCTCTGCAGCTCAGCTCGGCGCTTTTCAGTGTGCTGAATACTGTGAATGCAAATATACTTTGAACACCATAGTACAATAGTCAAGGGTCCCATCTCACGATCATTTTTCCATGATGCGATTTCTGTTTGTATTCTAAATTGCGTCAATAGTACTAAACCCTAACTTTTCCGTCTTTCCTCATCGTCAGTTGTTCAACAATGACAGCATCTCAAAAGTTTTGGAATTTCACAAAAACGGTTGTTAGCGTTTAGTTTAGTAGAAACAATTTTGCACCAAAATATATCTATCTGCCTCTGCGGTAGTTACAATTTGTTTAGAATACGAGGACATGTAATTGCTACAGAATTTTTTATAAAATTGTTAAGCTGAAATTTTAAACGAGTTAAATTTGAAACTAATACGTAGTGGGTTATATTTACACAAGTACAAATTTTCTTCATCAGTTCTGTTGTGTTACATTCAATATAATACCCTCATTTCCAGTGTTGTAAGACTTTTCCCGCCTATAAAGGAAAAATCATTTGTATAATATAAAATAGATTATTTAAATACTCTGTATATCTTAAAAAATGTGTCATACAGAATACTGAATACTAAAAGTCAGTAACGGCTACTTCTATCGAGAAGCGGTGACAATAAAGTTTTTATGTATGTATTAATTTTGACTCCTTTAACCTATGGCTTAATTTTTTAATAGAATTTCTAAATTTTGAAATCACCGTGTTTTTAATGTTTCGAATGGTTTTAACTTTCTTGCTTTATCAGCAATTCAATTCGATTTTTTTGCAAAATTTCGATAGTAGGCAATAAAAGTGTAATGGTGAAATTGATCGAGATTTTTGAAACACAGCTGTGAAGCCCATTTGAATCAGTTTAATAGCACAATTACTTACAAATCATGATTATGGAGTTTTTCCGTTTCACGTTCGATTCGAAGCATCCACTTTCATTTTCTCGCCTTTATTACACTGTTGATTTATAGATTACATGTTGTTGTTATGGGTATTGAAATCACAAATAGTGTTAAATATTGAAGCAGCACTAATAAATCTTGTAACAGTTTTGGCGTCGTGGCGACGCGACATCCTAATTCGAAACTGAGGAGAAGGAAAAAGAACGAAATGTGTGTCATTTATTCGAATAAGTAATTTTTAAGCAAAATTTTCAACATTGTTTGATTTTGGTAGACGTGGAAATTATTTTCGAATTACCCTTGTCCGAGCATTCACAGTTTTATCCACACAATATGTCTAAATTTCTATAAACATCCATTTAGGAAGTAATGAAACGTAATGGGGAAGCGAAGCTGAATCCACTTATTGCGTGATAATTTTCCATCGAGAATGGAAGAGAATGGAATAAATCTACTAGTTACCCATTACTGCCGAGTCAAGAAAATTCGGTGGACAGTGGATGGATTATAGGCTTTGGTACTACCAAATACGTAGTATATTCCCAGAGAGGAAAAAATGTATTCCAGAAAACTTTTTCCTCTATTCTTTGAGAAAGGATTTGGATTACCTGGAACTTGAACGTAATGCAGAAGTTCCTTTCCCTTCAGTTCACCAATACTTTGCGTTGTGCAAACCAGTGCATGCATACATCAATAGGTTTTCCATGCTTAACGTAATCTGTTCGAAGAAAATGTGCTTTTGAGATACACCATTAGGAGGTTCGGGCGCGAGCATACCACGTCTCGTGGGTCGTGGGCTACGGAAAACATTGTCAATGAAGCTACGTTTTCCAATTTTCCATTTTCCCTTTACTCTCCTTGAATTCTATAATGTAGCTACTACTGGATTAATCGTCAAAGTTGTATTGTAAAATTCAAAGAATTAATAAACCCTATTTACCTTTGTCAGTATTAATTGTAGATATCGTCGGCTAAAGTACAAAAGGAGCTATAATTTCCGTAACGTTATAGGAAAAACAAAATTATAGCTCCTTTTGCACTTTAGCCGACGATATGCAAGATTAGTTTGTTACAAAATTAAGCTGGAAACTTTTGAGGAGATTGCTCATCTATGAAGCATCATTAATTTTGTCCAATTTAATTGATTAAAGCTTAGTTTTGGTTCTCTGAAGATTGAAAATAAACAGTAGCATCAACTTTCATTACGCTGAGAGAACACAAACATTTTTATTGTATTAAATGCCGTTGCCATTACATACGTGAACACTCATATGTATGTACATAGCGTAAGTACACCGACTTTGGTGTTAAAAAATCTGGTGGTTCCAAATTAGAAATAACCTTTAGTATATTTTTGCTCTACTTCACACTACAATGGCTGAATTTCATTTTCTCAGCAGCAGATTTGAAAAATTGGTCATGCGTGAATTTCTCAAACATTTTTTTGTATCTACAGGAGAATGAGTGAAAGTTAAAAGGGGGAGGAGAAAGTGGTAGACAACAGCTGCCAATTTATCTTTGTTTCTTCTGTTCTATCCCAGACGGTACCATTTGTTTTTATTATTTACGTCTTTACATTGCCAACAGCATAGTTCCCAGATTCATAAATATATTGTAATATCATCGTACAAGGTACTAATCCCCGCGGGCCCCATTACTATTGTTTTCTCCTAAAGCTTGTTATCGAAGTAGGAAAGCAAAAGCAGTTACTAGAAGTATAATTCGTACTCGAATATATTTAAGTAAACAGATAAAATGCTTTGTCAAAATATGCAATCATAAGGGAATGTGTAGAGGTTTATGAAAATAATGGAGAGATTTACACGAGAGGTGAATGCTACAAAAGTACTAGAATTAATGGCAGTGTTTCTCCAAGGGCTGTGTAAGTGTAAGTGCAATATGCATATTTTTTTATTGTTCCTCTTCAGCCTTAGATATCCTTCGTTTCCGTAGATACTCTGCGGGCTACTAAATCTTTAGTCGTTAGTTACTTACATACTTTTCTGTTGTCAGCACTCTATTTAGCATAGCTCCCAAAAGTTTACATTTCATTTATTCAAGTGCATCCTGACAATTTAAAAAGTATACGGTTAGGGTTAGCGTAGCGGTTACGCGTAACCTTTAAGGGTCTCTTGGGATGTACTTCTATGAGAACAGTGGAAACTTGCTTCTAGGATTAAGCTTTTCACGAATACACTGGTACGTCAACTATTTAATTAAGAAATTAAACCAAGAGAAAACTTTTGCAACCAAAATGTTCTTACGAGTGAGTTTTAAAAGGGACTCATGCACTCGAGAGGGGTTGGTAAATGTATGTATTTGAAAAGTGATAAAAATAATGGAATAGTGTACATATACATAACATCAATCTACGTTCACATAATTTAATAAAATGCGTTAGCGTATCAAATTCTTCGTAAACTCATAAGCCAGATACAGTCATGAATAGTTATATGGTCAAATGTGCGAAAGGAACAGTGTAAATATTTAAGACACCTGGAGCCGTTACATAAATACCCACATGTTTGTTCTGGCTTTAATATTAAAATGTTGTTCACACTTGGCTCTAACAATATATGTACATATAAAAACCACCTTGGAACTAATCATGATGCTTGAATCGTAGCACAGTCGTTACTCTGAATAAAGTTATGTTCGTGGTTTGGTCATTAAAAAGTAAATTCCCATTGATAGGTTTTCTTTCTTTCTCCTTTCTTAACGAGTATAGCTTTCTTTTAGTCCTTCAGACTCCTGTTTATTTCTTGGTAGTAGTTATATCTAAAGCTCTTTACTACTATGGCTTTTTACGATAATCCTTGAAAGTGTTGAAATGTGTAAGCTCCTATTACTCTCGCCTTTGTTTGTTTGTTTCTCAGGAGCTTAAACGTTATTGTTTTGGTTGATTTTTTGTAGTTAGCTATTGGGAAAAATTAGGAAAGTGGGAAGTGTTTTCACGAGCTCTGCTGCTGTACCAAGCTGTTAGTTGACAGACTCGAGAAAGTGGGTCGATACAGTTTTGACTATATAGGCCTGCCTCTCCGATATATCCATTCAAGGATTTTAATGTTGGCCCATGTCGCTTTCGGTCTGCAGTACACCTCATCTCCTGCCAGCTTGAATAAAAGCCAGTGGTGCATAACTTCTTGATCATTTCTGACTCGATTGGCTATTACTTAAGTGTCCCTCGTCACTTTGATATCGAGGGAGCTTTTTTATCTGTGATGTTTTCACTCTATACTTCTACAGCATTCCCCTCGTAGTATTCTTTTCTACCCTGTTTGCACGTTCCAGCATATACAACTGTAGTAATCCCAGCTGTAATAAAAGATTTTGGAGGTGCGCTTGTGTTCCTGCCAAAAAGGAAAATTGTTTCCAGTCCGTGCTTCATAGCCCTAGCTCACAGTAGTCTAAGAGTGGTGCGACTGGGGTGATATTACTTTCTGGATAAAGTCGTGTAAACATTGGCGTTTGTACGATTGCAGTTGGATAAACAAAACTGTCTTTAAACAGGGATAATATAAATGAACTGTCACGTACAACAGTATCAACTCGTAGAAAAATGTATTATATTAGTACTTGAGGGAATAAGTATTTTATTAGTGCACATACCTCTCTTGATATAGTGTGACCATAATACATAGACATTACATGGAAGAACGTGACTCCTATTAGGATCAAACCAGAGTGTGTCATTAATCTGCAGTAACCAAGGGATGATGCATGCTGCAGAGGAAGTATATAGCATTATAAAAGAATGGTTCTCCCTAGACAGTCCTGATGGACCTGAAAAATTATTTCGTGACATCCCTTATCAAATGAAGGCAATTAATTCTCGAAACTATCAGTAGTGCACATTTTTAATTTCCCAAAAAAGCAGTCACTCTTTGTTGTCTTGTCGTCTTGTGTCGTTGTGTCCCCTGCTCCCCCCGAGTATTCACATATATTGCACGTCATGTATTATTTTCTTGCTATACAAGTTAACACTTTACATGTATGTGTACGTATATTACAGCAAACAATTATCTAATTTTGTTTTTTTGCACTCCAAAGAATTTCACTGGTGATGAATGATGCTTCACGCTGCTTCATCATCACTCAATACTACATACTCATTTTATCATGTATTTCTCCATCCTTGTACATGAAAAATCTCTATAACTGTTGGCCTATAATCAAATACATTTGGCCCAACATTTCTATATACATGTATATATATATATATATATATATATGTATATACATACATATATTCATGTAAACAAGAGTATGTATGTATACTTTTAGTTGTAAGCCAGTATGTATACTATATAGTGAACTGTCTGTTAAGTGTTAAGTATTTTATTTTTATATAAAGAAACTTAAGGTGCTTGGCAGGAGCTTCTACGAAGTTCTCGATTGTGTGGCATTAAATATGGATTAAATAGATTGTTTGCTCTTATTTCTCGATTGCGAAATCAAATAATGTTCCATTAAGCCTTATTAAAGCGAGTAAAGGGATGTTTTACCTCAGTTATAAAATTACACTGCACGACTAAAAATACTTAAGTGAAGTTTTAGCTCACTATTAAAAGCTTTAATAATTTCTTCTAAAATGAAATCTCAAAAGAAATTGAGTATTTTGTTGGGAATTTACAACCGGGTGATTTTTATTTTTCATTAAATTTTTTTTATTATACCTATTATTATAATTTGTATACGAAAATTATATAGGAGAGTCTGGCATGTATAAGTAATAAAGTACATATTTTTACAGATTGACAATGTGGGCCTACTGGAAAGGTACAGTTCGAGGAGGAATGCTGTGGGAGCTTTGTATTTGACTGCAACACATTTAATCTACGTGGATCACGATAATAAACGAGAGACTTGGGTGAGTCAGACTTATGTATTTTTCTCAAGCTCATGTATCCACAGGTAGTGTTATTGTCTCGTTTTTTATTTGCGTTTGAGGTCGTAGTTGAAGATTGAGTGGAAGAATATAGTGGATCGATGAGTTTATGGCAATGTACATATGTGCATTTATAGCTTTTTTTGCAATTTATTTACGATTTGGTATTGAACAAATTTTTACGTACATAGAGGTTTGTAGTCTTTGAGAGATGCAAATTGTATGCTTGTTTCTTTTTCATGACGTTTAGATCCTGCACTCGCATATTTCCAATGTAAGCAAATTACCCTTGACGCCGCAGGGATCGCCACTTCAAGTTCGGACAAAAACATTCCTATCCATGACTTTTGTGATTCCAAAGGAAAGAGATGCACACGATCTCTTCACTTCCTTGTCCCAACTATGTCAACCTAGTATGAAAATCTCCATCAATGTTTTTATGAATTTCCTGACACTAAATTTTTTGAATAGTTTGTAGGGAAAAAGTACCGATTTTATACCCGTCGTTGTTATTCCTATCCATAGCAAGCATCGAAGACCTCTATTCTTTCCGGTACAACATGGGGTCAGAAGATTTACCAAGGGAGGCAGGTTGGGCCTTGTTTGATTTGCAGTTGGAATTTGAAAGAATGGGTGTCCCAAATGAGTCCTGGACAATGACATCACTTAATAAAGATTACGAGGTAGGAAATTTTCCGGTGTCTTATGAGATACTATAGCTAATACTTCGTTGTTAAAATAAGAAATAAATAGAAAATAAAATGAAAGGATCCTCTGTAATGCCCTAGTGTTCCTTTCATAACGTTGAATCATACTTATTTATTTAGCATACTGGTATTTGGGAGTAATTAAATGCAATTTTTTTTAGATTTGTGATACTTATCCTCGCTACCTCTATGTACCGGCAACAGCTCAAACCTCAGTTCTCTTGGGGTCGTCGCGGTTCCGGAGCAGAGGAAGACTTCCAGTCTTGACGTACCTGCATTCAACAAAAGTATGATAAATAAATTAAATTGCTTTTCTCCTCCATTCGAACTTGCAATAGTTTTGCCAAAGTTTGGGGTTGTTTTCGTCTGGGGTGTCATGTGCATAGGTTTGTTTTCCTATGTAAAACTTATGTACATAAGATGCTGACGTAGGTTTGGCAGCTATTGCAAAACTTCTAATAATTGTTTTAATGTTCTAAATTTGTTTTCTCCAGGCAGCCCTCTGTCGATGCAGTCAGCCTTTGTCTGGATTCAGTGCTCGATGTGTGGAAGATGAAAGTTTGTTAGTTTGTATTCAGAAAGTGAATCCTAACACTGCTCAGTTAGTTGTGGTGGATACGAGACCAAAAATCAATGCTATGGCCAACCGAGCAGCAGGAAAAGGTTATGAAAGTGAGGCCAATTATGAAAATACAAGATTTCACTTTGCTGGAATAGATAATATCCATGTGATGCGGTCTAGTCTGACTCGGCTTCTCGAGAGTAAGAGTTTTCAATATTTTCATTCACTAATTAGTTTTCCGGTCTTATGCTCCATTCTCTGCCATAGCGAGAAATTCTGTTTATGTTAAGAAGACAAAATGTATAACTGCCATGGTTTGTGGAGAAAGCAAAGCAAGGCATAAAGTCTTGGTCTTAATCCCAGCTTTTTACCAGACGCGCCAGTGTAGTTGGTTAGGGTTAGAAACTTTTGAAAGTGGATTCCGTTAAGCCATTTTTCATTTGAACATAAAAATTGGCTCCAGTTCCTGTACTTTCTCCCTTTGGTCTAGGATTAGTTGTAAGGTCACGCCTCTCGTAGAAACTAGCAAGGTTCTTTTTATGTATGTATTATTATGTACGTAACGTAATTTAGATGCAATACTTTAGATTCGGATGCAACGCAAGTTTTTCCATCTAGGTATTACTAGACCATAATATAGGAGTAGTACAGCTTCTATTTTACAAATACCCTGATAGAAAGTCTTTGATAAAACGAGCTGATTTTTAGTTATGTGTACCATGCTCGAATGTGTTTACTAATTTGATTTGCTAGTCTTTAGTTTAGTTTAAGTATTCCAGCTTTAATGGAATATCTCAAAATTTTCATTGATTCAATTTTTTAGCAAATTCTCAACAAGGGAAAGCTGTGGGATTGTGAGATTGTATTGCAAAAAGGATAGTCTCGCAATAAAGTTCTATTTTTGGTGTTATAAACGTTTAGTAGATATTTGTGTTTACTCGATGATTTTTTCTGATTGCTTTGTATAAGACTTTATCGTATTTTTATTGATTGCAGCTTGTGAACTGAAAACGCCCGCTATGGCAGCTTTCCTCAACGGCTTGGAAAGCAGTGGCTGGCTCCGACACATTAAGTCAATATTAGATGCTGCTGTGTTTATAGCCAAGTAATAATGTATTTATAATACATTGAGAATACCTTTTTTTATTTCCCTGCACTTGCACTTGGTTGCTTCCATGTATGTCAAAACTAAATAGAAAAAGACGTTGAATAAAGGATGCAATATTTTGTGTAGAACTTTGGAAGATGGCTCATCCGTTCTAGTCCATTGCTCGGATGGTTGGGATCGAACCGCTCAAGTTTGTGGCTTGTCTCAAATTCTTCTAGATCCATATTATAGAACCATTCACGGCTTTCAAGCTTTGATCGCCAAAGAATGGCTATCTTTTGGTCATAAATTTACTGATCGATGTGGTCACATTTCCGTTGATCCTAAAGAAGTCTCTCCAGTATTTACCCAATGGCTAGAATGTGTCTGGAATCTAATTCAGCAGTTTCCATCTGTTTTTCAATTCAACGATAGACTCCTACTATGTATCCATGATCACGTACATTCCTGTCAATTTGGAACCTTTGTGGGGAACTGTCAGAAGGATCGGCTTGATCTTCGGTAAGTTGTTTTCGACGTTGCGTTGCCACTACTAGTAGTTGTTATTGACTAACTACGTAGTGAGCATGACACATAAACTAGTGAAAGTTAAGAAACTTCGGGAAACGTATAAGGTCGTTTCATGGGTACAGGCTGGTCTGAATCACTGGAATTGTGAAATGATTTCTTATATAATACGAGCATTTTTGTTTGAAGCTTGTTGTTTTATAGCTGATAAAATTCTTAGTTCTTGTGTTTTTCATGCATTTATCCAGTGTATCATGCGCACAGTTGTTCTAGCATAAAAAGTTTTTTTTCTGAGGGCTAATTGTTCTAACTTTTGGCCGCATACATATGCATAAAAACTGGTACTGGCCACGTTGGTTACAACGACGTTTGTGCTTGTTGGAACATGTATTTTTATGCAATTTTATGCATCATCATTTTTAGGTTTTACATGTTTCAACCATTACACAAATCATAGGTAAATATACTAAAATCCACATTATCGCCTCTCACTTTACCACTAAATGAGCTTAGTGCTTGTTTTGCATGCTCAGATCGCGTTGCTTCTTCCACGACCCTTTGGATTTTCTCCTTCCTTATGACAACCCAATCCTGTACACTGTCCTTATAAAGTTATCCTTTCGGACTGTTACGTTTACTTCAAGTTACTCCGATCATGTCCGAGGTAATGGAAATATTTTTGTAATTTAGTGAGTAGGGAGAAGTCCGGACTAGTGCATCGCATGGGT